>CAMTDV010000031.1:0-199053 GCA_947069175.1 Scalesia atractyloides | reverse complement strand
CCTTCTATAAAACCCCGCATGACCTAAAAATGATCTAACCCCTTTAACATTCGTGGGATACGGTAAGGTAGAGATGACTCGCACCTTTGAAACGGTCGACCTCTATCCCATGACTTAACACTACATGCCCCAACACAATCCCTTCCTGAACCATAAAATGGCTCTTCTCCCAACTCAAAACTAAATTTTTCTCAACACATCTTTTCAAAACTTTTTCGAGTTGGTCAAGGCATGCCTCAAACGATGACCCAAAAATCAAGAAGTCATCCATAAAGATCTCTAAGGACTCCCCCACCATGTCCGAGAATATACTCATCATACACCTTTGGAAGGTGGCGGGGGTATTACATAGCCCAAACGGCATTTGCCTAAATGCAAAAGTACCGTATGGGCAAGTAAATGTGGTCTTAGCTTGATCCTCTGGATGGAAAGCTATTTGGTTGTAACCCGAATACCCATCTAGAAAGCAATAAAATTTTTGACCCGCTAACTTCTCAACAATTTGGTCAATAAAAGGTAAAGGGAAATGGTCTTTGGAAGTTGCAGAATTTAACTTCCGATAGTCAATACAAATTTGCCACCCAGTTACCGGCCAGGTGGCAACCTCTTCACCTGCGTCATTTGTGACGACTTGAATGCCTGCCTTTTTCGGGACCGTTTGCGTTGGGGTCACCCATTGGCTATCAGAGATGGGGTAAATAATACCTGCATCTAGCCACTTCAACACCTCCTTCTTGACGACCTCTTTCATGTTGGGATTCAATCGCTTTTGTGCGTCACGAGAAGGAGTGATACCGTCTTCGGTGATGATTTTATGCATCACCACTGAGGGACTAATTCCCTTCAGATCAGCAATGGTCCAACCAATAGCGGCTCTATTGGTGACCAAGACCTCCATAAGCTTTTCCTCTTGCTCTCCGGTTAGATTAGCCGCGATGATCACCGGAAGCGTGTTGCCCTCACCCACATAAGCATATTTCAAATACTTGGGCAACACCTTCAATTCAACAACCGGAGGTTCTACTAATAACGGTTTCAATTTCGTATCAATCTTTTCCGGAAGACTTTCCACTTGATGTGTCCAAGTGGGTCTTCCTTCCTTCGCCGCCATCGCTTCAACTTTTCTCACCTCCTCATCCATGCTTTGATTTGTTTCCATTTGCAACCTGTCAAACATGAAGCATTCCTCTATTTTGTTTTCCTCTTCGACACTAATGTCGCATAGAGTTATACACTCGTCAATGACGTCCGCCATATAGCATTCGTCACCAACTAGAGGATTTGTCAATCCCAAAAAAATGTTTAACCGCAACCGACGGTTACCAAAAGTCCTATCGACTGTACCTGTTTTACAATTGATTTGAGCATTTGATGTTGCCAAAAATGGTCGACCGAGTATAACCGTCGGTTGTTTGGTTTGATCCAAATAAACATAATCAAGTACAAGAAAGTCCACCGAATAATAAAAGTCATCAACTTTTACTATAACATCGGTGACTATCCCACGGGGTAGTTTGGGTGTTAAGTCTGCCAACACCACGGTGGTGTTAGACGACTGAAGTGGACCAAACTCATATTGGTCATACAAACTACCCGGCAAGATACTCACACTCGCCCCAAGGTCCAAAAGTGCCCGTGTCATTTTGAATTCGCCAACTTGAATAGAAATAATTGGCGCCCCGGATCTTGTAGCTTTGGTGGAAGTGCACCCGAAAGAATCGAACTACCATTTTCAGTCAAATCAAGTTTCTTAGGAAACTTATTAGTTCGTTTCTGGGTGCATAATTCCTTTAAGTACTTTGCATATGAGGGTACTTGTTTGATCGCATCTAAGAAAGGTAGGTTGATTTTTACTAGTATAAAGACTTCCCACATTTCCTCTTGTTGTGGGCCACGTTTCGTAACCACCTTCTTAGATGGTCCCAACAAAGCTTCGGGATAAGGGGCGGTATTAACCTCCACACCCTTTTCCTTAGCCTTTGGGACTGGGACGGTCACAACGGGGGTATTTTTATTATTTTCAGAAACATTTTTATTTTTACCTGTTTGACCGTCAACACTCTCCTCATCACTAACATCCTCCACCACCCCTTCAACAAACTGAGGTGGTGGTGATTCTACACCACCATCTATGACTCGACCACTACGTAAAGATATTTTATTAATTGGTACCTCACGTGTGTTCTTCGAGTTGGACCCTTGATGCTTAGGGTTCACGGTGGTATCACTTGGAAGTCTTCCTCCACTTCCTCGCATCTGAGCTACCTCTTCAGCAAGTTGCCCCACTTGCTTTGCCAACACCTCATGAGATTTATCCCTCATCTCATTTGCCTTTTTCATTTCCGTGATGTCACTGCTAGATTCCTTCACTACATTCAATAGCGCATCAATCTTGGCACTCAAATCATCGCCACCACCTTGAGAGTTCGAATTACCTCCCCCGTTACTACCTTGGTTGTAACCCCTTTGATAATTTCCTTCACGGTTCTGATACGATTGATTACTACCTTGGTTGTAGTTTCTTTGATAGCCCCCATGATTACCGCCTTGGCGGTTTTGGTATGATGATCCGCCTTGGTTTCCCGCATGAAAGTTCGTGTTCATTTGATTTCCGGCGTTCCCATAACGGAAATTAGGGTGATTCCTCAACCCGGGATGGTAAGTGTTCGAGTTCATGTCATTATGCTTCCGATCACCAAACACTTGATTCACTTCCTTGGTGTCTTCGGCTTTTCCCATTTGACATTCTATGGTTCTATGATCGAGTTCCCCACACCCATCGCAACCCGCGAACTGTACCCCGTTAACTTCCTTTTTCTTCATACGGGCCAACTCCTGTTCCAATGTAGAAATCCGGTCCCTTGAACTAGAATCAAGGTCAGGTAGTGACCGGGATATAGGGTGCTTCTTATCTCGGTCAGCCGACTCTTTAGCTTTCGATCTTTTGGCCATTCTCTCGAGAAATTCCCAATCATAGTCTTCATGATTACTCAATAGCGTCCCGTTACTAGTTGACTCCAAATGATTACATGTCTCCCCATCTAGACCTCTCACAAAGCACTTCACCAATTCCCACCTTTTGATTTGATGATGAGGACACTTTCGAATTAATTCTTTATACCTCAAGAAAGCCTCATGTAGCGGTTCACTCGAGAGTTGTTTAAATGCTCTAATCTCATCACGCGCATCATCAGTCTTGGCCATTAAGTAATACTCATCAAGGAAGGCTTGTTGCATCTCCACCCAAGTGTGAATGCTATTTGTGGGCAATGTCAAAAACCATTGCTTAGCCTTGTCCTTTAATGAGAATTGGAAAAGACGTAAGCGAACCTCGTCTTGAGTGAAATGACCACCCCCAATAGTGCTACATATAGCCGAAAACTCCTGTAGATGCGTATATGGTTCATCATTTGACCGTCCATTAAAATGAGGAAGTATGTTGATGTAGTTGGGTTTGCAATCAAAAGTAACTATTCCTCTTGGCGGTGGTACAATCGGAGAATCATTTTCCAATATCATCGGCTGGAACCGACCGTCAAGTCCTTGCGGTGGTTGACGTTGGTTGTTGTTGTGATTGTGTCGGTTATCCCTTGGTGGACCGTTCACCTCTTGATCCCCATTCTTCGATCCCCTCTTCTATCACCATCTCGATAACCCCCTTGATTCCTGCCACCCACGTATTGTGGAATCCGATTACGATTGGCATTTTGATTGTTGTAATTGTTGTTACCATCGTTTCGGTTCCTATTGTCGTTACGTGGTTGACGGTTGTTCCCATAAACGTCATCTCTACCTTGGTCGTAACCGTATCCATCATAATCCCCCACAACATTCGCATATTGATACCCCTCGTCATCATAACAAAAATTCCCACCGTTGTCGAAAGACCTATGTGCCTGACTCGGTGTACACTCACTACTGGTAATCTCATGGAGATCTATATCATCACTAACATCATGGGTATGACTAGACTGTCCTGTAACAGGTGGGTGTCGGGGAGGTGGAGTACCACACACATATCCGGATGAATCCGGAGAATATCTAGGGACAACCTGATCCATCTCCTCCTCATCGCCTTCCTCCTGCTCCGAATCCATCATCGGTTCATCCTCCGACCTACTACGACTACCAGACATAGATTCTGCGAAAGGACACTAATGATAACGAATTCTAACAATCACTAAAACAAGAAATAGTCTTATACACGTATACATGTTCAGGCAAACAATCAAACTCACGTATATGCACAATTTCACGTTCTTTAACAATCCTTTATTATTGACGTTCTTGGAACTCTCAAGTACAAGCAGATAAATTATTACGTTCCGGACCGTAATAATTTATTTGCTCGACCAGATCATCCCAATAATAATCACACTAATAAGAAATTTTAATTTGTTGTGACCAATTGTTGAGTTTATGATTATAGTCTAGGTTTTCCATTGACAACCTAGTTCTCTATAAACAATGGCTCTGATACCATCTTCTGTCACACCCCGACTAGCAGCGGAAGCAATAAAAAGGGATGCAACAGACACCTCTGGGTCTAGCTCATTGTTATAAAGATACTCTATTATACATTAATTAAACAATAGGTTACATCATTGTTTTACAAACATAATATTACACATCATTGTTACACACTTCGGGTGTGTACAACGTTGGTTCCCGTGAACCGTCTTATTTAGCTACGCGGCATGCTTCTATCCACATAATATCACACAGCAACTTCACAAGCAGCTAACACAAAAGGGGTCGTCACGCAGTGTCTTGGTTACCTGAAAAATTAATTTTTAAAAGAAAAAAATCAACAAGAAGTTGGCGAGTTTCACAAGTTTGTTTGTTTTCAAAATATATATGAAAATGTTTTTGTTGCACATGTGATAAAATTTCTCTGAGTTACACGTTAAGCCGAGACCAGTATCCAATCACCGTGGCCAACACCAACCACGACCAATACCCAAGTACCCCATGTGGCTATGCCTAACACATCATAGCTCGTTATGAATATGTGCGACCGCATGTTCACGCAGTAGGCATACAGCCGTGTATACAGTGCGGTCTAGGCTTGTCAGGCCAAATAGCACTATCCACAGTATTCACCGGCATTGCACAAACTTGCTTGTAGGGATTTAAGCATGTTAGGTATCTACTCAGATAAATAGCATCAAGATAGTTTGCATGTGCACACGTATGTCAATCAGATGTACCCTCTATGAAAACAGTAAAACATTTATTGAAAAGAGAGGGATAGTGAAACTCACAGATCGTACAGATACTAGGCTATTGAAGTCTGCTTATCCACACCTAATACCAGCATCATACAGTTAACGTCTGTAGGCTAGGTTAGACTAGGATTAAACGTATAGGAAGACACTAGGGTAATTAGAACATGGAGTTGGACATAATCGGCATTTTGAAATCAGGTTTGGACGCCGGACACTGTTTACCCGTGCCGGACAAAGTTGTTTGTTTGAGGTGTTCGGGAAATGATATGTTTAAACAAAGTATATCATTTTATAGTATGTGAAAAATGATTTGCTTTATATTAAGGGAGTTCGGGCGTTTGGAGGGTCTAGGCTGCCCAAATAAACGTTTCCGTATTTACAGTCGGTTAATAACCGGATTAGCGTGTAATATACCCATTTTAACCCAATTTATTCTGGAAGGGTCAGGATTTATTCTGTACTTTCCAATTATTGCCAAATAACACCTGAGTCGTATAAAAACTTTGGCGTGTTCGTTACAACTTTAAATTTGTCAATTATTATATAAAAACAATAATGAAAACGCGAAATTTCATAAGAATAAACCCGTAAATTATAAAATTCCAAAAAATTTTATAGAAACTATTTCTGATATAAAATTTTCAGATAAATTATTTTTATAATTTTTAAACATTATTTCTTAATTTTACTAAATATGTTTATATCGTATATAAACCATTTAATTTGGCGAACCGACCATCCGAACTCTAAAAGTTCCAAAAATTTTACTGAACACTCTTTATATGTATATAAGCTCCCAGTAAAAATTTGAAGTTCACAAAATTTTTCTAAACCCCGTTTTAAAATACCGAAAACCTCGTAAAATGTGCGATTTTAAAACCATATCTCGTTTTACCCGTTAAGCACAAAATTTTGTATGAATCTTACCCATAATATATGTGATCATTCTGAAAACATTCAGAATTTATTGAATAAATTAACTGTTTTTGACGATTTAATTGTATTAAAACGTAATAAATTCGCCAAATATTCCTCGTTTGTCCGAAAATTCCCAAATTTTGCCGAGAACATTTTTCTACTGTCCTACTTTTGTGAGCAAAAAATAATCACATCAAAATCTGTAGCTAAAACAATTTCTATATTCTTAGTTTTTCGCCTAAAATTTATACCTTTCGGCGTATCACTCGCTAGGCCTAGATTCCGAGATCCGTTTGCACCGAGTTTCTGGATATAGTACCTACACAACATGTACAACACAACCATGCAATTGGAATCATCAATCAAGCCCGTATAGTATTCTTTTTCTATTGATGTTCGTTAGGCGAACTTTGTGCCGAATAATGTCTTTTTTTGATCCAAAACTCATCTTTTTTAATAAAGGTGATTGCAAAACTTCACGGGACAATAACATGACTTAAAAACAGATAACATGGCCATGGGTTTGGCCTTGTTTGGATCAAAGTAGACATGGTTTTGCTAGTTTAAAGTAAAAAAATAAAAGAAATAAAAAAAGATGTATAACCTTGTGTTCTTGTGAGTTTTGGCAGAATTTTCTGAAGTGAATGATCAAGTTGAGGGTTATGATAAAGAGTTTGGTAGAATTTGTGGTAAAAATGAAGCTTGTGAGGTGTGTGCTTAGTTTGGTGGGTTTTATGGATTTGGCCGAGCACAAAGGTGGACTTTTTGGTCCCCTTTGACTAGTCAAAGTCCATTTTCCCACCAATTTTGATAAGGTTAAGCAGATGTTTAGGCGCAGGTTCATTATCGGGTCTTAAACGCTCCCCGGGTGCGGTAAAAATTCGCAAAATAGAACGTTTTTATAGGCGTTTTTGCGTAGAAAAATAAAACGAACCCAACCGACACAAAAGTTCAAACGATTGGACGTTACTACTCAAAACACTTTATATTTATATTATATAAGTCCTTTTGGGCTTAACTGATGATACAACGCATACCGTGCGCGTTAAAAATTAAGGCGTTCCGCTAACCGGAAGCTGCTTGGTTTCACGCATTTTCTACCCAATAAAGCATTCTTGATCCTATGTTATAGTCTACGGATCATGTATAAGTATTTCTGTGGCCCTAGGTTCGTTTACGGCACCTACGACTGTTATCCGGATTTTCTTCGATTTAATCAGTTTTCTGAATTCAATGGCCCCAACGTAGCTTTTTTTATATGTTATGCCTAACGTGCCCTCGGACTCGTCCGCGACCTTATCAGTATTAGTTTGTTAATCGTGTAAGCTGGGTAATTCAAATAAGGATTTATGGCGAATATCACATTCTCCCCCAGTTAAGAAATTTCGTCCCCGAAATTCAATTACTCACCTTCCTTTTGTTGGGGAAGAGATGTGGGTATTTCTTTTGGAATTGATCTTTTCTTTCCCAGGTAAATTCAGGTCCTCTTTGCGACCTCCAACGGACCTTAACTATAGCAATCTTATTGTTTCTCAACCTCTTAGTTTTCCGTCTATAATTTCTACCGGTTCTTCTATGAATTGTAGATTATCATCCACATGTATGTCATTCAAGGGCACAATTGCCGCATCATCGGTAAGGCACTTCTTTAAGTTAGACACATGGAAAACATTATGAATACTACCTAACTCTTGTGGTAGGTTTAACTTGTATGCAACCGGGCCAACTTTAGCCACAATTTCATAAGGTCCAATATACGTTGGTGCTAGTTTTCCAGTCTTTCCAAATCTAATTATGTCTTTCCATGGCGATACTTTCAGGAAAACCTTATCTCCAATATCGAACTGTAAAGGTTTCCTTCATTGATCGGCATAACTCTTTTGTCGATCCTGTGCTGCTTGCAACCTTTTCTGGATTTCCCACACCTTATATGTTGTTTCCTGAATTAACTTGGTTCATGTGATCTGCTTATCATCGACTTCTGCCCAGCACATTGGAGATCTGCATTTCCGACCATACAATGCTTCAAATGGTGCGGCTTGAATGCTAGTATGGTAACTATTGTTGTATGAGAATTCAATAAGAGGTAAGTGCCTATCCCAACTTCCTCCGAAGTCTAAGACACATGCTCTAAGTAAATCCTCCAATGTTTGAATGGTTCTCTCAGACTGTCCATCAGTCTGAGGATGATAAGTTGTACTTAAATCTATCCCAGTTCCTAAAGCTTCCTGTAATTTCTCCCAGAAGTGAGATGTGAAGTGACTATCACGGTCAGAAATAATAGCAACTGGTACACCATGTCTAGCTACAATTTCATTTGTGTAGAGTTCCGCCAATTTTTCCATCTTGTAACTGGTATGAATGGGTATGAAATGTGCAGACTTGGTTAGCCTATCCACGACTACCCAAATAGCATCATGACCCTGTGGTGTTTTTGGTAAATGAGTTACAAAATCCATAGTGATTTGTTCCCACTTCCATTGGGGAATCTCAGGTTGCTGTAACATTCCTAATGGTTTTTGATACTCAGCCTTGACTCGAGCACAAGTCAAGCATTTACTAACGTATAATGCCACATCCTTCTTCATACCAGGCCACCAATAGAATTCTTTTAAGTCATGGTACATCTTGTCAGTACCTGGATGAATCGAATACTTAGATTTATGTGCTTCATCCATAACCAATTCTCATAAATTGTAAACGTTTGGGATCCATACTCGGTCTTTGAAATAACACACTTGGTCAGTCTTAACCTCAAAGTCCTTCTCGTTCCCATGTAGTTCCTCGTTCAACAACTGAGCTTCACCCAAAGCTTCACGTTGGGCTGTACAAATCTGTTCCTTGAGACTCGTTTGCACAATCATTCCTAAAGCCCGTACTCTAAGCAGTTTTATATGTTCCTTTCTACTTAATGCGTCTGCTACTACATTGGCTTTACCCGGGTGATACTTAATTTCACAATCATAATCATTCAATAACTCTACCCACCTTCTTTGCCTCATGTTTAACATTTTCTGGTCAAAGATATGATGTAAACTTTTATGGTCCGTGTAGATTGTGCACTTGGTCCCATACAAATAATGTCGCCATATCTTAAGTGCAAAAATCACAGCTCCCAGCTCTAAATCATGCGTAGTATGATTCTTTTCATGTATCTTAAGCTGTCTAGAAGCATAAGCAATCACCTTATTCCTTTGCATCAGCACACATCCTAAACCTTTGCGAGACGCGTCACAATAAACTACAAAATCCTCATTTCCCTCTGGCAAAGTAAGAATCGGGGCATTGCATAACTTGTGTTTTAATAATTGAAAAGCTGCCTCTTGTTCCTCTCCCACTCAAACTTCTTATCCTTCTGAGTTAGGAGGGTTAGGGACTGCGCAATGCTTGAGAAATTTTCAATGAAGCGTCGGTAGTAACTGGCTAAGCCTAGGAATTGACGAATTTTGGTGGGTGACCTTGGTGCTTGCCAATTCTTAATAGCCTCGATCTTACTAAGGTCAACTTGAATTCCTTGGTGATTCACTACATGACCTAAGAATTGGACTTCCTTAAACCAGAATTCACATTTTGAAAGTTTCGCGCATAGCTTCTCGTGTCTAAGTAGATCTAAAACTAGTCGCAAATGTTGTGCGTGCTCTTCTTTGTTCTTACAATAGATCAAGATATCATCTATGAAGACTATAACAAACTTATCTAAGAATGGTTTACAGACCCGATTCATAAGGTCCATAAATACTGCAGGCGCATTAGTTAGCCCGAAAGGCATAACTAAGAACTCGTAATGTCCATAACGAGTTCGGAAAGCAGTTTTTAGAATATCGTCCTCTTGGATCTTAACTTGGTGATATCCCGATCTTAGATCAATCTTGGAGAAACAACTTGCTCCCTGTAGTTGGTCAAATAGATCGTCTATGCGAGGCAAGGGGTATCTATTCTTAATAGTAACCTTGTTTAGTTCCCGGTAAAACTTCCGTCCTTTTTCTTACCAAACAATATCGGGGCTCCCATGGTGAAAAACTAGGTCATATAAAACCTTTGTCTAGTAATTCTTGTAATTGACTAGACAATTCCTGTAGCTCAGAAGGTGCTAACCTATAAGGTGCTCTAGCAATAGGGGCTGCTCCAGGAATCAAATCAATACGGAATTCAACTGTCAAGGTAATGGCAATCCAGGTAATTCATCAGAGAATACATCAACATATTCACAAACTACGGGTATATCTTCAATTCGCTTCTCATCTGGATCTTTAGTTTCCATATTTACCATATATGCCATACAACCTTTACGAAGGTACTTTTGCATCTTAGTATGGGATACTAATGGTAATATTCTACCGGGGTTCTCTCCTTGAACTACTAACACTTCTCCACTCGTTAATGGAATCCTAACGATCTTTTCTAAGCATATGATCTCTGCCTTAAACTTTGATAACCAGTCCATTCCTATAATTACATCAAAACTTCCCAATTCTACAGGTAAGAGGTCAATAGGAAATTGTCGATCGTTAAGGGTTTCGTTAAGGGTTAGAGTGCAGTCTCGAATTATATCGTTAGTAGTTATAAATTTACCATCGGCCAATTCTATAGAATAAGGGCATCCTAATTCACTTGGCAACATTTCAAGAAATGATTGAAACTTAAGAGAGATAAAGCTTCTATCGGCACCGGTGTCAAATAATATTGAGGCGTAATGTCCGGAAACTAAGAAAATACCTGTGACGACGTTAGGGTCCTGTCGTGCATCATCAGCTCTCATAATGAATGCACGTCCTCTAGCCTGGTTCGCGTTGGATGTATGCCCCTGTGCCTGCCTTCCACCCATTCCATGGTGAATCTGGGGACATGTGTTCCTCAAGTGTTCGGTACTACCACATCCATAGCACACTCGGAGTGGCACTAACTGTTGTTGCGGTTGGGGATGTTGTTGTAAGGGTTGGGGTTGTTGTTGTGTGTTGTGAACCGTTTCTTGGTTGTCCGGGTTGGTTTCCTATGGGTGCTTTGCATTCCCTTGCAAAGTGGCCGGCTTTATGACATCTATTACAAATACGACAACTACCTACACGATGAAATCCACACTTGTTACACTGGGGAAGATTTCCCTTGTATCCTCCTGGTTTCTTCTCTGTTGCTGTCATGCTATAATTTCTGGCAGTGGTCCTATTACGCTTATTACCCAGACTATTCTCCGCCTTATACTCGTCCGCACTACGTTTCCCACTTGTTTCATCATTGGGCATCTTTAGTATATTTCTTCGTACCATGTCAAAAGTAATAATGCCTGACCTCTCTACGGCACTCTGCATTGTGGGATAATCAACCGAATTCACAATACTCCTAACCTCCGGAGCTAAACCCCATATATACCTTTCAATCCGCTTATGTTCCGGTCTCACCATATCAGGTAATAGTCGCGCTAAATCATGAAATTTATTGGTGTAGCCGATGTGGTCGGCGCCTTGCATTCGTAAATTCCAGAACTCATGTTCTAATTTCTGAATTTCATTCTTAGGACAGAATTGATTCATCACGATCTGTTTCAATTCTGCCCATCTCATTTGATTAATGGCTTCCTGGCCACGAGTCTGAATGACTGTATTCCACCATGTTAACGCATGGTCTTGAAATGTTCATGTGGCATACTTAACAACACAGTCATCCGGGCAATTTCAAACATTAATAACCTTTTCCATTTTCTCAATCCACTTAACTATCCCATTAGGTCCTTCAGTACCGTGAAATTCTAAAGGTTTACACGACATAAACTCTTTGTAAGAACATGGACGTTGCAGGGGATGGTTATCAGGATTAGGATTACCAGGATTTGGTTGGTTATTATTTAACCCTGCATTAACACCAGCAGTTACTTGGGTGATAATTGTAGGAATTGCGGCCTGAAGTTGTCGCGCTATTAGCTGTGCTATGTCCGTCTCAGATATCATATTAGCTTGTTTTGGAGCCATTTCTATAGTAATGCAAACACATTTTGATTCGTATCACATCAACCCATGGTACACATGCAAAATATAACAACCATACACATCCAGAACATAACAACCACGCATACATAATGCATAAAAGAAACCACTATCATACATAGAAGCCGTTGTACATGACAAAATTCGGTATACAACCGTGATCCACTAAGGATTGCAAACAAAAGCTAGCCACTAAGGCATCGTACATACAAGGATCACTAAGATCCGAAAAGGAAATATAATATATAATATCCCCAATCTCGACATAGGCATGCAAGCCTAGTGCTTGAAAGGGTGCAAAAGATATATATACATATGCTACCACTGTCTACTGTCTTCCCGTACGCGTAATCAGCCACATCACTAGCATCACTACGATCGCCAGCACACCCATGCAAAGCTGCATCTGCCCCTCCCTACGACCATCACGATAAACTAAATATGACATATACTGCTGCATCGACATAACCACCTGCTGCATAGCTATAATGTACTCGTAGATCTCATTCCTATGGAGTATCTCATCAGTCAGAGCTATGGTGTTATCTACCACTCGATCAAACAGGAAACCTATCCATCCAGTCCTAGGTGGCGTAGGAGCTCTAGCTCTCGGTGGACAGGGATACCTCGAGCTGCGTAGGATGGCTCTCCTCTCTCAAAGGTACGTGGGGGTGGTGAGAATGCATGGATAGGTGTAGGAACCCTACGACGTGCAGTCTGACGAAAATACCTACGTGGTGGAGTGGGTTCTCTAGGTGGAGGGGACCTATGTGCCTGACTCGGTGTACACTCACTACTGGTAATCTCAATGGGATCTATATCATCACTAACATCATGGGTATGACTAGACTGTCCTGTAACAGGTGGGTGTCAGGGAGGTGGAGTACCACACACATATCCGGATGAATCCGGAGAATATCTAGGGACAACCTGATCCATCTCCTCCTCATCGCCTTCCTCCTGCTCCGAATCCATCATCGGTTCATCCTCCGACCTACTACGACTACCAGACATAGTATATGCGAAAGGACATTAATGATAACGAATTCTAACAATCACTAAAACAAGTAATAGTCTTATAGACGTATACATGTTCAGTCAAACAATCAAACTCACGTATATGCACAATTTCACGTTCTTTAACAATCCTTTATTATTGACGTTCTTGGAACTCTCAAGTACAAGCATATAAATTATTACGTTCCGGACCGTAATAATTTATTTGCTTGACCAGATCATCCCAATAATAATCACATTAATAAGAAATTTTAATTTGTTGTGACCAATTGTTGAGTTTATGATTATAGTCTAGGTTTTCCATTGACAACCTAGTTCTCTATAAACAATGGCTCTGATACCATCTTCTGTCACACCCCGACTAGCAGCGGAAGCAATAAAAAGGGATGCAACAGACACCTCTGGGTCTAGCTCATTGTTATAAAGATACTCTATTATACATTAATTAAACAATAGGTTACATCATTGTTTTACAAACATAATATTACACATCATTGTTACACACTTCGGGTGTGTACAACGTTGGTTCCCGTGAACCGTCTTATTTAGCTACGCGACATGCTTCTATCCACATAATATCACACAACAACTTCACAAGCAGCTAACACAAAAGGGGTCGTCACGCAGTGTCTTGGTTACCTGAAAATTTAATTTTGAAAGAAAAAAAATCAACAAAAAGTTGGCGAGTTTCACAAGTTTGTTTGTTTTCAAAATATATATGAAAATGTTTTGTTGCACATGTGATAAAATTTCTCTGAGTTACACGTTAAGCCGAGACCAGTATCCAATCACCGTGGCCAACACCAACCACGACCAATACCCAAGTACCCCATGTGGCTATGCCTAACACATCATAGCTCGTTATGAATATGTGCGACCGCATGTTCACGCAGTAGGCATACAACCGTGGATACAGTGCGGTCTAGGCTTGTCAGGCCAAATAGCACTATCCACAGTATTCACCGGCATTGCACAAACTTGCTTGTAGGGATTTAAGCATGTTAGGTATCTACTCAGATAAATAGCATCAAGATAGTTTTCATGTGCACACGTATGTCAATCAGATGTACCCTCTATGAAAACAGTAAAACATTTATTGAAAAGAGAGGGATAGTGAAACTCACAGATCGTACAGATACTAGGCTATTGAAGTCTGCTTATCCACACCTAATACCAGCATCATACAGTTAACATCTGTAGGCTAGGTTAGACTAGGATTAAACGTATAGGAAGACACTAGGGTAATTAGAACATGGAGTTGGACATAATCGGCATTTTGAAATCAGGTTTGGACGCCGGACACTGTTTACCGTGCCGGACAAAGTTGTTTGTTTGAGGTGTTCGGGAAATGATATGTTTAAACAAAGTATATCATTTTATAGTATGTGAAAAATGATTTGCTTTATATTAAGGGAGTTCGGGCGTTTGGAGGGTCTAGGCTGCCCAAATAAACGTTTCCGTATTTACAATCGGTTAATAACCGGATAAGCGTGTAATATACCCATTTTAACCCAATTTATTCTGGAAGGGTCAGGATTTATTCCGTACTTTCCAATTATTGCCAAATAACACCTGAGTCATATAAAAACTTTGGCGGGTTCGTTACACGTTTAAATTTGTCAATTAACAATAATAAAAACGCGAAATTTTATAAGAATAAATCCGTAAATTATAAAATTCCAAAAAATTTTATAGAAACTATTTCTGATATAAAATTTTCAGATAAATTATTTTTATAATTTTTAAACATTATTTCTTAATTTTAATAAATATGTTTATATCGTATATAAACCGTTTAATTTGGCGAACCGACCATCCGAACTCTAAAAGTTCCAAAATTTTACTGAACACTCTCTATATGTATATAAGCTCCAAGTAAAAATTTGAAGTTCACAAAATTTTTCTAAACCCCGTTTTAAAATACCGAAAACCTCGTAAAACGTGCGATTTTAAAACCGTATCTCGGTTTACCCGTTAAGCCCAAAATTTTGTATGAATCTTACCCATAATATATGTGATCATTCTGAAAACATTTGGAATTTATTGAATAAATTAACTGTTTTTGACGATTTAATTGTATGAAAACGTAATAAATTCGCCAAATATTCCTCGTTTGTCCGAAAATTCCCAAATTTTGCCGAGATCATTTTTCTACTGTCCTACACCATGTCAGAAATTTTTGTAAGCAAAAAATAATCACGTGAAAATCTGTAGCTAAAACAATTTCTATATTCTTAGTTTTTCGCCTAAAATTTATACCTTTCCGCGTATCACTCGCTAGGCCTAGATTCCGAGATCCGTTTGCATCGAGTTTCTGGATATAGTACCTACACAACATGTAAAACACAACCATGCAATGGGAATCATCAATCAAGCCCGTATAGTGTTCTTTTTCTATTGATGTTCGTAGGCGAACTTTGTGCCGAATAATGTCTTTTTTGATCAAAAACTCATCCTTTTTTAATAAAAGTGATTGCAAAACTTCACGAGACAATAACATGACTTAAAAACAGATAACATGGCCATGGGTTTGGCCTTGTTTGGATCAAAGTAGACATGGTTTTGCTAGTTTAAAGTAAAAAAGAAAAGAAATAAGAAAAAGATGTATAACCTTGTGTTCTTGTGAGTTTTGGCAGAATTTTCTGAAGTGAATGATCAAGTTGAGGGTTATGATAAAGAGTTTGGTAGAATTTGTGGTTAAAAATGAAGCTTGTGAGGTGTGTGCTTAGTTTGGTGGGTTTTATAGATTTGGCCGAGCACAAAGGTGGACTTTTTGGTCCCATTTGACTAGTCAAACTCCATTTTCCCACCAATTTTGATAAGGTTAAGCAGATGTTTAGGCGCAGGTTCATTATCGGGTCTTAAACGCTCCCCGGGTGTGGTAAAAGTTCGCAAAATAGAACGTTTTTATTGGCGTTTTTGCGCAGAAAAATAAAACGAACCCAACCGACACAAAAGTTAAAACGATTGGACGTTACTACTCAAAACACTTTATATTCATATTATATAAGTCCTTTTGGGCTTAACTGATGATACAACGCATGTTTATATTGTACCGTGCGCGTTAAAAATTAAGGCATTCCGCTAACCGGAAGCTGCTTGGTTTCACGCGTTTTCTACCCAATAAATATTCTTGATCCTATGTTATAGTCTACGGATCATGTATAAGTATTTCTGTGGCCCTAGGTTCGCTTACGGCACCTACGACTGTTATCCGGATTTTCTTCGATTTAATTAGTTTTCTGAATTCAATGGCCCCAACGTAGCTTTTTTTATATATGTATGCCTAACGTGCCCTCGGACTCATCTGCGGCCTTATCAGTATTAGTTTGTTAATCGTGTAAGCTGGGTAATTCAAATAAGGATTTACCTGGTTTTGTGGCGAATGTCACACAGAATGTCAGGGTAATTTTAGGTTTAACGAAACTTATTTCTGTTAGTTATCTATATTAACAGGGACTAAATGTTAAGTTTGATTGATGGAAATCTTGTTGTTGCTTGTGGGAGGAGACGTGGATCGTTGTATTTGGTTAAGGTACCTGCTGAGGGAGTAGCCGTCCCTATTAAGCATAAAGTCTTGTTCACTGAAACTAGTAGGCGGAAGAGGGTTCAATTTGCAAACATGAATCCTGGTGCTACAGGGATGTCAGTTGAATGTGGTCGGGGGTCTAAGCCAATCAGGGTATTTGGTGATAGTGGGAGCACAGGTCGTGTTCCGGGTACAATAAAAAAGATTCATTGGGTTTTGAAGACGAAGGTTTCGACCGAGAAAAAAATGCTCTTTTGGAAATAGTTTGCATAATGTGGAGAGTGATATTAATTCTCAGCGTATCTCTAGAGTTGGTGGATCGTGAAAGCCGGTTAAGACAGAGAACGAGGCACTGGTGGTTTCGGTCACAGTTGGGTCTGGTAAGACTGTTGGGTTGGAGCTCGATGGAGCTTCAACTAGTCGTTCATGTACTTGATGAGAGGGGTTGTTGCAACTAGGTGGATATTACTGGAGTCTTAGCTTGTGCTTAGGAACTGGAGGTTTGGAGGACTGGTGTCTTAGCTTGTTCTTAGAACTAGAGGGTTGGAAGATTTGACTGTGAAGATTACTAAAGAGGCTGGTGATGGGTTTATTTGGATGGACTTTGTGTGTATGAAAAGCCTCCGAGTGGGAGATTGTTGGGTTCGTAGGTTTTGGCAACAAGCCCTAATCAGGTTATTATGCCCATTTAGTTAACTTGTTAACTAAGGAGTTAACCCTAATCTTGGTCTATAAATACCCACGATGTAATTGTAATTTGTAACAGTTGTGAGCATCTAATAAAAGTGAAACCCTAGTTGCAACCCATGGACATAGGTCACCTTGACTGAACTACGTAAATTCTCGTGTTCTTTATTTTTTGCTAGTGTGTGTGTATGTTTGTTTCGCTTCCGCTTGAGCCTACTTTGATCCAATACCTAACATGTTTGTAAACATTTAGACAGTTTCAGACGATGTATCTATCTTTCCTAGGATCGATAAATACGCCTCAACTCACATGTATAACACACATTCCTCAAAACCAAAACATATAAAACCATACGCCTCAAAACATATGACAAAATAAAAAAAAAAAACAAAATAAAACGTATCGAATCTTGAGAAACTGACTTTTATAATAAACTTTCATAAACTTTACACAATTCGTATCAAAACAATGTATTCATTCATGCTATAGAAAGTAACATAATCAGTTATTCATATTATAAAAGTAACATATAATGCGTACCTTAAAAGCTTCAGTTCGAAATTTCAATTTACTTTAGTATTTCTTGGAGACCCATGCAACCTTAGGTTAACTTAACGACTGCCGCAACAAATCCAAAAATGGTGGTGTGTGCGGTGTACAAGTAGCAGACATAGGTGCTCAAAAGGTTTTAATTTTTAAATATCGGTTTCAAAGAATTATCAAATCAACAGTTTCCAAACTTAAATAGTCATATTATTGATTCATGTAGAAAAACTAAGAAAATAAATAGGAATCGTTGTCTTAAGAAAACATTTAAATCTATTACCGGCCGGTTGAACCGTAAAACTAGATGTCGGATGATCGGCCGGCATGAATCATACCGGTGAACTAAGAAAACGACAAAGAAGATTTACCACTGGTAAATTGGGTTATACCGGTACCGGTTCATACCGGGCAAAATGTCAAATTTTAAACTTTTAATTTTTAGATGCCTAAAAAGGTGACTATTTACCTTCTTAGTTAAAGTGTAAAACTTAGCATCCACAATTAACAATCCACATCGATCAAACTTCTTCCTTACTCAAAGATAGAAAATTATAGGGTTTTTCAAGTTATGTTCTTCAACCGATCATGCAGGTTTACCTTCTTTTGACTTTTGTTCAATCATTCATGTTGTTAATTATTATAGTGTTTGTTAATTGCTATATAATGGATATTTAATCATGAACTTTTGGATAGTTTTTTTATGGATTAACTTTTGGATTTTTTTAAATTATGGAATGATGTAGTTTTGTATTATTTTTTAAGTTGACATTATATATTTTATGGATTTATAGAATTAATTAGTCAACACGGTTGAACCGGCCGGTACAACCAAGTTTAACCGATTGAACCATTTCTGAGTCTGACTCGGTACAATTAAAATACCGGTTTTTAAAACATTGTAATCAAGTCCGTTTTCAAAAATCTTCAAAAATATGTGGGCTCTAAGCGAACAGAAAATACTGGCCCTTAAAAGATAGACTTTTTAAATAAAAATATATCAAAAAAGTTCTAAATTTGTGGGTATGTTGCAGCGGGCCGCCTTTTTATGTGCAAACGTAGATAAAAAAAAAACACACCACACACGCATTTGCACATTGAGACGTAGAAAGAAAACACGTTGTAAGGGTATATTTTGAAAATACAGAATAGTTACATCGTAATATAAAAAAAATTGTAATTTAAAATCATGTAAAACCACCGTAATCTATCCAATTTTATTTAGAAAGTACATAGAGTTGAATGAAAAACAAAGTAAGGGTCTGATTGATGTGAGGTAATGGAATGAATGACATAATGGAACGGACGAGGTAATGGAATGGACAACGTAATGAAATGGATCATTCCATTCCATTGTGATGTTTGGTTACTCATATGTGAATATAATGAATCATTACTTTATACAGTTTGATAGAAAAAAAAACGAAGTAACGAAACACGGTTGTATTAAAAACGACAAAAAATTAAATTTGCCTCAATAATAATAATAAATAATAATAATAATATGTTAATGGTAAAAATAATAATAAAATTTTGATATATTAATATTAGTATTAATATATAATAATAATAATAATATATTTCTTTTCATTCCTTGAAAGAATGAATAAAAAACACCTCTTTACAAAAGAATGAAAATTGTTATACATGAAAAGAGTTACATTCCTTAGGAATGTTTTACTCCATTACCACATAATAACCAAGTATATTTCTTTTCATTCAATCATAATGGTCCATTCCATTCTATCTTCAATTCCTTCATACGAAACGCTATCTACGACTTTTTTCATTTTTTAAACATGCAAACCTAATTGTAGATTGAATAATAATTTAAGATTTAATTTAAATAATCATTTTTGAACTTTTTTTTTTTGAAAAGAGAACTTCATTAAACAACGCCAAACCTCAAACCGAGACGACCACAAACAAGCTACATAAATACAAATTTACACCAATTAACCCAAGAAACCCTTAAATTTTTAAACCTGCTGTTAAGCCACAGAAACCCAATGACTTAACCTTGCCAATGATGTCTTCTCATAAACTCCAACACCCAATTCTCACGATTCCTTTAAAAACTTCATTTTCCACTCCCTTCAATCCCACATGGTTGTGACTTTCCAAAAGGTATTTAAACGAAAACGCGATCAAAGGAGGAATCATGACCCAATGACAAATATGAAACCACACCATAGATGAAATATAACACGAGGTGATAATATGATCCACTGTTTCATCACTATCACTGCACATCAAACATGAAACATCATCAATGTTAAAGTTCCTTTTCCTTAAAGCGACCAACGCAATTCTACCCATCTCGGCCGTCTAAATAAAAATGTTGCATTTATTCGAAACCCACGAACACCGTTCCGGAACATAAACATTGCTTCGAGCACTATTTTTATCAGTCAATCTTTTTACGGCTCCGACCGAAAAAACCCCATCAACCGCCCCATTCCACACCCAACTGTCTCTTCTATCCAAAAGCGAAAACGGATAGAGAAGATTGCACAAATCGATCACCTCGCTAACCTCAAGCCCAACCGAAATGGGCCTTTTCCACTGGCACCGGTAAGAATATTCATTGTTGAAATGGTCAACTACCTTGATTATTTTTTCTTGCACTAAGTTAAAAAGATTTGGGAATTTATCCTTTAAAGGTTCATAACACAACCATGAATCAAGCCAAAACGTTGTTTCCTCCCCGTTACCCACGCTTCCTTAAAGAAGTAATAAATGATTTTCATTTTTGAACTAATAAATTATTCTCATTTTCATTTAATGCAACTTTACAAAATTCGTCAAACTAATGTCATTTGCATTTAATGAATAGGTAAAAAAAAAAGAAAATAGTAAAATGACAAAATGGTCAATGAATTTGGCCATTTTTGCCACTTCAGTCCAAAAATAATTTTTTTTTGTATTTGAGCCTCTAAGGTTTCATTTTTGTTATCATTTATTATCAAATAAAATGACGATTATACCCTTAATTTAAAATGAGGAAACAAAAAGGAGAGAAGTTAACGGAAAATTCTAATCCAGTTTGCCAATTAGATAAAAATGGCAAAAAAATGAAATATTAGGGACCCAGATATAATAAGTTTCATTTTTGGACTGGAATGACAAAAGTGTCCTAAACTCAGTGATCATTTTGACATTTTACTAAAAGAAAAAAAGTAAACTAAAGACAATGGGATTCGAACCCGAGTGTTCTTGGTGATAAATATATATGCGAACCACGAAACCAAGCTATTCACCATATGCTTTTCCAATTCAATAATTAAATATCGTAATTTTACAGCGTAAATTTTTAAAAACAAAAAAATTCAGTACCCTCGAGGATTTGTGTCCTGAGCTTTGCCCACCCGTCCGAGCCAACCCTTAAATCTATACTTAATATAAAGAAAACTAGTTGTTTTAAGTTACAAAAATTGACTTCATAATTAATATTTACTAAATTGAATTGTTCAATTTGCTGTTACGAAACATTTAAATTCAATTATCAAAATTAACTTTCACTAAGTAACAAAAATATTAGTTAGACCAGTGCCCGCAGCCACCTTATGATTTTTGGCACACTCCCCTATTTTCTGGGCGCTATAGGGGGGGGGGGGTTATGGGCAATTTCGTTAACTCCTTGGCGAGCACTATAGTGATGATGATGGGGGCCCGCATTTAAAAAACAAATCAGATTCATTTTCTTTGTAATATCTTTTTATTTTTATTTTTTATATATAATTTATACTTTCTATAAAAGGAGATTAGCAACTGAAATCGCTTTGCTTACGTGTCAACATATTAGATATGCCACATAGGTGTTGATGATGTCATAATTCAAAATAAATCTATTTAAAATCTAAAATCTTTTAAAATACAAAGTATTTAGCAATATTAATCTGAATTTGAATTTCAAAATGAAAGGTTCTTGAAAGTTGCAGAAGCATTTATACGCATCCTTTTTTTTTTCACACAATTCAAAATTCAAAACATAAAAACTCTCTCTCTCTCTCTCTCTGTTGCGATGAACACCAAAAACAGACCTGGATCGGTGGTTGTTGATAAGTGTTCTGCAACCTAGGCTCATGAAATCTGACCTATTTAGAAACCCTAAAATCCACACTATCAGCCGTTTCCGGTGAAGCCAAAATCATCAAAGCAAAATCATCCCTCGATTTCATCTTTTTGCATGCTATTTGGTTTGGATCGCTCTGAGATAAGGTAACATTTTTCATATTAGGTTACACCTTAACCTTATCTTATCTTATTCTTATAGTTCTTAGATTGAATATGTTGTTTTCTTACGATTGCTCATGTTTTCAGAGATTTATTTTTTTGATCGATTTGGCGATTCATCTTTTTATGTTTACGATTGCTCATGTTTTCATGTTTATTGTATAGATTCTAAACCCTAAGTGTATTTGTTTGTATATTTTAGTTCATCTGAAGCACGGCCCTTCTTGATTGTTGGTTCTCATATTGATTTAAGGTATCTACAGGTCTCTAACTTTTGATTTAAATACCAAATTTCCTCTAATTGTTCATTTTTTTGTTCTTAATTTTTATTATTTATTTTCTCATGTATCAAATTCAAGATAAGGTTTTGCAAAAGGGTAAGGTTTAAAGGATTTTGTTCGTATGTTATAAGGCTTGAAACAAGAAAAGGTTAAAGGATTTTGGTTTTTGGTTTTTTATCATTCAATTTTACAAAAGCTTGGAGATGTTTAATTTAATTAATGTTAGTAGCTTTCGTTCAACATAATATTCAGTTTGAGTTTTGATTATATATGAAAGATTATTGTTAAGTAGTATTGTCAGTTGCAGAAAAAGTGATTTGAGTTTTGACTATACATAAACAACAATTTAAGTTTTGATTATATACAAGTTAACAGCTTTCCTTGACATAAACCTGCTCCACACTTTTTAAACATCCAATCCAAAATAGCATAGCTTGGACTTGGTTTGGGTTAAAGCAAAAAAAATAAATAAATAATCAACCAACTTTACACAATGATTTTGGATCAAACAAAGTTTTTGATTTACCATTCATGTTTGCCAAACATCGCTTCCTTCATGTTGTGTATATGCCATAAGGCCCGTTATCAGTACTTTTTTGGTTTTCAGAAGGGTATCTTAGGTTTTGTAAGGGGTTCCCAAAATTGATGATAGAAATTGGATTAATGTACCGCAATGTTTAAAAACCGTCGAGGCGTGCACCTCAAGGCGAAACACCTAAAAACGAGTTTGAGGCGACGCCACTGGGGACATGCGTCTCATTAGCTGAGGCGCCAAAATACGTGCACGTCAAGCTTACGCCTCGGTTCGTCTTGAGGCGTACCTCTTGTGAGGCAAAGAGAAAACGCCTCAAGGCACGATTCCGTACCTTAAAACCTTCAATTGAACCGTATGAGTCATTCTTGAATTTTTATATATTGATACTAATGGTTGAAAGTTTAGGTTTTGAATTTGAATATCATACATTCTATGTTTGTATATGTCTTTTTTAATGGTATGCTTTAAAATTATACGATAAATCTAATAAACTTTCAGTGGTTTGTAATGACCTATTGTAGAGTGGATGGAGTTTGTTATATGTGGTTGAACGTTTGTAAGTAATAAGTAAAAATGTTAATGTGATCATAGCCGTAACAGTTTAGGTTTGGTAATGAGTATATTGATACTAATGGTTGAAAGTTTAGGTTTTGATTTTGAATATCACACATTGTATGTTTGTATATGTCTTTTTTAATGGTATGCTTTGATTTTCTTTGAACAATCGAAAAGGCTTTGCTGGTGTTGATACTAATCGTTTGTAAGTGTTTAAAATTATACGATAAATCTAATAAGTTTATGTTTTGTAATGACCTATTGTAGAGTGGATGTAGTTTGTTATATGTGGTTGAAAGTTTGTAAGTAGTAAGTAATATGAGTATGTGATCATAGCCATAACAGTTTAGGTTTTGTTTGAAAGTTTGATACTAATCGAACAGGGTTTTTGTTTTAAAGAAAACAGGTTACTCAAAATTTCGTGTGAGTGTGATTTGTTTTGTATTCTTATGATTCATTTATTTAAATATAGATTATTATTCATTTATTTAAATATATATTATTATTGTTGGTTCTAAAGACTGTTGCTATTACTTCTGCAGACATGGATCCCAAGAATAACAGTCGTTCATTATTAATTTTTTTGTATGTATGAGTAGATGTCGTTTATGCCATTTCATTTACTGTTCACACAACTCTTCTATTTTTTTTAATATTTTGTTTAGAATATAACAACGCCTTCAGCTAAGGACACGTCAAAAAGCTTTTCTACAGTTGATCTTCATACGTTTGTTGTACCCAAGGAAAAAAATAAGGTGATTTTGATTTAGTACATTTAACTTAGTTTGAAAAAAACCATTCATTTATTATTAATCCTTGTGTATTCATTTCTTTAGCCATATGTTAAGTAACTATTTTTTCAAACTTTTAGGGAAACCGAAAACGTATTGCTTTAATGCCGGTCATCGACAAGTCTCGTATAGCTTATCGTACACGTTCTAAGGTTCCGAAACTTGATGATTGTATGGCTTTTCAGAAAATCAGTCCTGGTGAAAATAAACAAGTACCATTATATTAAATAGTAATTTGCTTATTTATAAACTGTTATAATTTTACTTTTTTGTACCAGTACATTTACACTTATTACGTGTTATTCAAATATATAGGCTAAACGAAAGTGTAACGCATCCACGTCCACAATTGGTGTTTTTGGCCGTAAATGTTCTACGTCCAAAAAGTTGAAAATAAATGTGTTAATTCAGTTTACCAAGAAAGCCGAAAGCAGACTGGTAAAGTTTATAGTATGATTTTTATTTTCTTCAACTATTATAACTTAACATACATAATTTATTAGTCAGTCTGTTAGTTAACTTAATCTTTTTTTATCAACGTTTACCCACTGGTGTTTCAAGTCATCTGTGTCTGTCTGTTGACAACTTGCACCATGTTACCGTTCAGAATCTCAAATGTGAACTATGTAACTTGGGTACAACAGCAGAGAAGTCTGGGAATGGTTTCAGGTATGGTTTATTGAAGTGGGCAGCTTTCTTGAAATCTAATAACATCGAGTTTGGCTCCACTCTTTTCTTTACTTATGTCAAGTCTTCTAAGCAATTGCTGTTGAACAAAGTCGTACAGCGGATTGCAAAGAAAAGAGGGCGTGCCTGAATGATGGTTATTATGTTTTTGTCATATGGTTAATCATGGACACTAGATGTGGTTTTTTGGTTTGTTGGTCTTCATCCTTAGGGATAGTATGGATAGTTTGTTAGTGTGTTCTTTTGATAGTATGTATATGTTGTTCATATGCTCTGAGGCGAGCGCCTCAGCCCCTCTGAGGCATATATACAATAAAAACCCCATAAGGCACGCCTCAGACTCATTTTTTGGCCGTTTCGCCTCGAGGCGCGCCTTAAGGCGCACACCTCAACCGTTTTTTAAAACCATAAAGGTACGAGGTTTGCGGGTCTTTTGGCGTTTCCTGTGACTATGGGATGAAGACTCCATAATGTCGAACACGCTCACCTCTGCTATCGCTGCGCGTAAGCTTCTTTCATTCGTCTATTTTGTATGAATGTTTGGTTTTTATGTTGTTTGATAGTTTAGTTATATGTGTTAATCGTTTCTGTAATTGAGTGAGTTTTAGGGGCGATATCGTTTCTGTAAAATCACCCAATAACTTCACCTTGCTTGCTACTGACCCTGAAGGTTGTAAAATATTAAAATGCTCCAATAATTAAATAAACTTGTAAAACATACCATCTTCAAATAGTCTGATGTCCTAATCTTTTTTTGTCAATGACATGGAACGTTACATAACTTACATGTACGTATTCACATGGCTTAGAGAACTCCCACTTGCTACTCACCCTGAAAGTTGTGTAAAGTAAGTTTTTTTTCTTTAGCTTGGGTATTTGGCTAAAAGGCGATTACTTTTCTTCGTTTTGTAATTGCAATCAGTTAACGAGTCAACTGTTTTTGTAGCGCAAACTAACCATATCTAGCTTCGGTTGTGAACGGCCCTGGCAAAAACACCAGGCACCTCTGGTTTAATGCACAAAACACGTGTCTGATTCGAGTTCATTGGCATGTGAAGCTTAATTACAAGGAATATTGGCAAAAACACCCAGGCACCTCTGGCATGTAAAGCTTAATTACAAGGAATATTGGCACAAAACACGTGTCTGATTCGAGTTCATTGGTTTGTGGGTATATTGAGATTGTGTATAATTAGAAGAGAAACTTTCTAAAAACTACCTGTGTTTTCACAATTTAAATCATATCTTGTGATTGTTTTTTTAGTATTTAATTCCGATCGTTATTAAAAGTACCCGTGTGTTCACACGGGTCTTACTACTAGTTATATGTAAAGGAGCTTTAAAGAGAGTATTATCCCACACCGTGCAGGTTAATGATAATGTCTTTCACATACGAGACACAGACGTGACATACTGACATGAAGGCTTTATACCACATTAGTCGGCCTTAGAAAACTTGATAAAAGAAAATTAACCCATCAATAGTTATAGAACCATCCTTAATATTAAACAAATTTTGGGTTATTACAAAAAGAGTGATACAACTATAGTGATTATCTTATTATAAGCTGTTACTCGAGCTCTATAAGATGTATTACGAAGTAAAGATAAAATATCATGAACAACTAGTGGTGAAAATAAAGAAAATTTAAGCTTTTTTTTTTCTCTTCATTATTCTGATTAAAAGATGCATTTAATTACAGTCATCCTTTATGCTTGGGGTATCTTTCACACAGTAATATAAAACCACCAGGAGCTTTGTTGGATAACTTTGTCATGCGAATGTTGAAAACCATCTTCACAATCTAAATGATACAAACCTATAAAAATGGACAAACAACTTAACGTACATATATGAATCAACTAGGTTATTACCCAGGATCGCTTCCCGGGCTTGAAAAGTTACTTATATTAGAAAGTATTTATGATTAACACATAATTAAAATCATACAAAAGCATAACATATTAATGTCTTCGCTATAAGAAGAGTTATAAAGTTATTATAAACTTAAGCATATGTTTTTCCTTAATATCTGGGTCAGTACCTGTCATTTAATCTCTAACAGGTAAAATAAGTTAAACGTCACCAAAGTGTATAGTTGATGAAAAAAACGCATAAATTACTTAATTGATAAAAATTACATTATCATTCAAATAAGAGTGATTTCAAGGATTGTCTTTTATCTTTATACCTATTTTCAGGCGTTGTCCTTTATGTTCAAATTTGAGGAGTTTTGTACTTTATGTTTTCAAATCATACACGTTTTATCCTTTAGGCCTAACCCAATTAGTTTTTTCAGTTAAATGTGATCATGTGCTTTACACATGGCATTTATGACAATTCATATTTGCAGGGACTAATTGTGTAGATAATATAAATAACCAACCTTTTTAAAAAATAAAAGAGATAGTTTAAAAAAACGTGGCCCACCTTCTTCATCAAACACCACCACCAACACCTGCCACCGCCAACTCCGGCCACCGCCAACCGATTCGCTTTAACAATATATATTTATATTGTTATCCAACCAAATATTTTTAAAACACCCATTTGACTCATATTGTCATCGTCAAGTCTATAACTTGATTGGGTTCAATAACAAGAGGGGTGTTCCTCCATGGTGCTATTTTGGTGGCTGAATTTGAATTATTATTATTATCTCCGAACTTATTATCGCCCACCGCTGTTCAACAACACGTTATTACGGTTTGTAGCAGTCGATTTGGGTGAAAATTCGTTCAGGCAAAACGTCGAACAGTTGGTGGGTGGTGATTTCATCCCCTTTTCATCACCTACAACAAACAACAACAATATATGTTGCAGATCATTACTCTGGCAACCGCCGTAGTTACTCCGGCAAGGCCGCAGCGCCACTACCACCCCTCCCCTCTCTCTATCAGCGCCACCACTCACACATCTCCACCCACCACCACTCCTCCACCCGCCACCACCGTTGCAACCCCACCATCACCATCCATCCACCACCACTACTCAGACCGGTCTCACCTCTGGCCTCACTCAGATGATTGTCGTGTTTCTTCACTGTTTGGATGGTGAAAATGATAAGATGATGAATATCATTGTGCTAGCCATGAAGAATTTGAGAGGAGTGTTTGTGGGTTTTCAACATTCACGGTCTGGAGAGTCTCGAGAGAGAGAGAGAGAGGGGTTTGCATTTCAAGGATTTATTAAACATTTATATTATCTACACAATTAGTCCCTGCAAATATGAATTGACATAAATGCCCTGCACATGACCAAATTTAACTGAAAAAAATAAATGAGTTAGACCTAAAGGATAAAACGTGTATGATTTGAAAACATAAAGTACAAAACTTATCAAATTTGAACATAAAGGACAACGCCTGAAAATAGATATAAAGATAAAAGGTAATACTTGAAATTCACTCTTCAAATAATGTGTTTTTTGCAATAAAAATGATACTTGGTGTTTAGCATGTTACCAAGGCCATCCCTTTCTGCACCTCCATTCATAATTAATTAAGGAATATACCAAATATTTAAATGAACTTTTGATTTATTCCTACCTCTTCATTTGGTCCTTGCAAGACTTGATACTCAGCAAATAAGATCCTCGAGTGAAATAGATCTACACAAACTAAAAACATATGTTTATATGAAGAATTAGCACCTGAAAATAGAAAAATGCATATTTGATATGTAGTATGTTTAACATACCTTTGGGAAAAAAATTACACCTCTCGGCCTCTTTGAGCAATCCAGATCAGTAGGTAAGTTTTTACTATACAGCTTGCTTAAAATAACACCAGCCTTAGCAAAGAGCTAATGCACAAATATATCGCCCAGACAATAGTTTTTAACATTTTGAATAAGCGAAGAAAATAAAATATGCTTAGTAAAGGTGGCAATTCCTAATAAAAAGGTTGATTTGGATTATGCTATAAATTAAATGAAAATATAGCTAAAAATGAGTAGATTGGGTCAAAAGTTGCCCAAATACACATAACCAACTGAATCAATTTACTCAAAATATTGTATCTATTATTTTTAAAACTTATGTTCTGCTACCATATATAACACAATTATCTAATAAAATATGTAAATGTTTTGGAAAATAGGTGTCATGCATAAACCCAACCTGACCTATTTTGAGCTATTATCCAACCCATTTATTTTGTCACATGTACCTTATTATATTAGTTTCTTGAACTTCAATATAAATTTTACTAAGGCCATGTTTGGCTTAGCGTGATTTTTTAGAGCTTATGATTTTTCTTCTCACATACACTCTCATTGTCAAACAGACTTTTTAGAGCTTATGACTTTTCAAAAAGCCAATAAGTCAATAAGTTGTTTCAAAAAGCTTAGCCAAACATGCCCTAAAAATCTTACCTCAATGAATATATTCTTGAATTTATTATATGACAAATGTAACTTGGATAATTCGTAAAAAATTCAAATAATAAAAATCAATTAGGGAGGATTATAATGTGCATACCACAAAATGAATATCAAGGCCACAAATAGTAACACTAGTCCACAATAAAATTTCTTTCTCTACTTTGCATAAGTCAAAGGATGTAGATGTTCATTTAGTGTTTTCGGTATCGGTATTTACGTTTTTTATCGTCAAATACCGGTAACGAACTTTACCGTACCAGGTATTTTTGATACCGGCAACCATTTTTTTGTATTTTCAGTATTGATTGATTAAGTGACTAATGACAACTTGCAACAAATGTTCATTTAGTGTTTTCGGTACCGGTATTTACGTTCATTTAGTGTTTTCGGTACCGGTATTTACGTTTTTTATCTTCAAATACCGGTAACTTTACCGTACCAGGGTTTTTCGGTACCGGCAACCATTTTTTGGTATTTTCGGTACCGGGATTTACGTTTTTTATCTTCAAATACCGGTAACGAACTTTACTGTACCAGGTTTTTTCGGTACCGGCAACCATTTTTTGGTATTTTCGGTTTTTGGGTACCGGTATTTACGTTTTTATCTTCAAATACCGGTAACGAACTTTACCGTACCAGGTATTTTGGTACCGACATTTAGTGTTTTCGGTACCGGTATTTACGTTTTTGATCTTCAAATACCGGTAACGAACTTTACCGTACCAGGTATTTTCGGTACCGACATTTAGTGTTTTCGGTACCGGTATTTACGTTTTTTATCTTCAAATACTTGTAACGAACTTTACCGTACCAGGTATTTTCGATACCGACAACCATTTTTTGGTATTTTCGGTATTGATTGATTAAGTGACTAATGACGACTTGCAACAAAATGGAAAGCAAATATCAAAACAATCCATGTGAATACACTTTAGAATGTCAGCGTGAATGTAACCAAATTGCATGAAGAAAAGAATGTTAAAAAGTGATTCACAAAACACTGAATTGAAGTGTATATTTTTCTGTGTGTTTATTACAAAGAAAGGTATTGAATTTATACACAAAACCGTAATCTAAACATAGAAGACAGCAGCTGATTACTAGCTGTTTTTAACATTGCAGAGATTTGCTGTTGATTAGCTGGATGTCCGGCTGTTGATTAGCTGCTGAAGGATGTCCGGCTGTTGATTAGCTGCGATTACCTCCAAGGTTTGACTTTCCTTTCTAACACTCCCCCTCAAGTTGAATAGTTGGATTTCCAAAATTCAACTTGCCCAAACAATCGTTGAAAATTTTCCCGTTAACTGCTTTTGTTAGAATGTCAGCAAGCTGATCCTTTGATCGAACGAATGGTAGTTCGATCGTACCATCTTCCAATTTTTCTTTGATGAAGTTCCTATCAACTTCCACGTGTTTTGTTCGATCATGTTGTACTGGGTTTTCTGAAATCTGAATTGCAGCTTTATTATCACACATAATCTTACTTGTTTCTTTTGACGGAAAACCAATCTCAGCTAAGAGTCTTCGCATCCACATGGCTTCTGTTAAACCTCGAGCTATACCTCTAAATTCAGCTTCTGCACTTGAAAGAGCAACCACCTTTTGTTTTTTACTTCTCCAAGTAACAAGATTTCCTCAAACTAAAGTGAAGTAGCCTGTTGTTGATCTCCGACTTCCTTTATCTCCTGCCCAGTCTGCATCGGTATAGATTTGAACATTTAGGTGTCCATGTGATTGAAACAGGACTCCATGACCCACTGTTCCTTTGAGATATCTAATAATTCTCCAAACTGCTTCCATATGTGACTGTTGAGGTTGGTGCATGAACTGACTTACTACCCCTATAGCATAGGCAATGTCTGGACGAGTATGTGAGAGATATATTAGCTTTCCCACCAGCCGTTGGTATCTTTCTTTATTTGCTAACTTTGCTCCTTCCTCCATATAAAGCTTTTGGTTCACACTCATAGGAGTGTCTGCTGGTTTGCAATCGATCATTCCGATCTCTGCCAACAAGTCTAAGACATACTTCTTCTGGCTAATGAAAATTCCTTGTTTTGACCTTAGTACTTCGATTCCGAGGAAATACTTAAGTCTGCCCAAATCTTTCATTTCAAATTCAGCAAACAAGTTTTCTTTGAGTCTTACCATTTCTTCTTTATCGTTCCCTATAATGATCATATCATCTACATAGATAATTAGGCAGGTTACGAATTTTCCTCTTTTTTTGAGAAACAAGGTATGATCGGCATTACTCTGTTTATATCCAAACTTTTTCATAGCTACCGTAAATCTGCCAAACCAGGCCCGGGGAGATTGCTTCAAACCATAAAGGGACTTCTTCAGACGGCAAACTTCTCCAGTTTTGAAATCTTTTGTGAATCCTGGAGGAGCATCCATAAATACCTCTTCATCTAGGTCTCCGTGTAAAAAGGCATTTTTTACGTCAAACTGTTGAAGTGGCCACCCTTCATTTGCAGCTATCGAAAAAAGAACCCTGATTGTGTTCATTTTTGCAACCGGGGAGAATGTTTCAGCATAGTCAATCCCATATGTCTGGGTATACCCTTTTGCTACCAGTCGGGCTTTATATCTTTCAATTGTACCATCTGGTTTATACTTAACCGTATAGACCCAACGACACCCTACGGATTTCTTTCCCAATGGGAGAGTACACTTTTCCCAAGTATTGTTCTTGACTAGGGCTTCCATTTCTGTTTTCATCGCTTCCTTCTAATGTTTAGACTTTAAGGCTTGATCCACGTTTGTAGGAGTTTCTTCGGAATAAACAGATGAGATAAATGCTTTGGCTTCCTTAGTGAAATTTCCATCGGCCACACTAGCTATAGGATAGCTAGATCTTCTTGGTTCTTTTCCGGGAGAATACCGTTTCGGAGGAACCCCTCTGTTTGTTCTAGGGGGTAACACATATCTTGATGGTGGTTCTTCTTGTCTGGATTCATCTGCCTGCAAATTTTCAGTTTGTTCTGTGGCAGTTTCATGGTTAGAAGTATTGGTATCCTCGGAGTCATTAGAAACTTCAAAAGTACCACCAGACTGAATAGGATGAGTATTACTTACCTCGGACACCAGATTAGGAGGAACATTAGGACCGTCAGTGGCACTGGAATTGGACTCTGGTGACTCTGTAGTTGGTGACTCTGTAGTTGGTACATAGGGAACATATTTCAACCAGCTTAGTGTGTCTAAACATTCCTTCTCCCCCTGACCACTGAGTTGGGAATTGTAGTAATACTCGGTTTCAAGAAAGTCACAGTTTATTGTGGTGAACATATGACGTGTTTTTGGATTATAACATCTGTATCCCTTTTGATTCATTCCATACCCGACAAAGACACATTTTTCAGCACAAGGGTCAAGTTTGGTTCGATCTGATTTAGGTATGTGAACAAAGGAAGTACATCCAAAGATTCGTGGTTGAAGAGTGAGAACTGAGGGTAGTTTGAAGAATTTTGAAAGAGTGTGTAACGGAGTGTTAAGTTTTAGGATTTTTGTTGGGAGTCGGTTGAGAAGATAGGTAGCAGTAGCAAGGGCTTCAGGCCAAACAGATTTTGGAACCTGAGATTCAATTAGGAGAGCTCGTGTCATTTCTAGCAAAATGCGATTTTTCCTTTCGGCGACACCGTTTTGTTCTGGGGTGTTTGGGCATGTAGTTTGGTGGATTATTCCCTTGTCTTGGAAAAAGGATTTAAACGAGGTATTAACAAACTCACCGCCATTATCGGATCGGAATATTTGGATGTTTGTTTGAAATTGGGTTTGGATCATGGCGTAAAACATAGTGAATTTTTCAAATACTTCGGATTTGTTTTTCAAAAAATAAACCCAGGTCATTCGGGTACAATCATCAACGAACATCACAAAGTAACGAAGGTTTTGCCCTCCAAGAACTGGGGCAGGACCCCATACGTCAGAATGGATTAATGAAAATGGCAAAGCAGCCTTAGTATTATTGGGTTTAAAGGTTTTTCTGTGGCTCTTTGCTAAAACGCATGTTTCACAATGTGACATAGAATTAACTGGAAATGTTTTTGGAAATAAAATATGTAAATAACTTGTAGAAGGATGACCTAATCTTCGGTGCCACAGCCAAGCTTCTCGCTCCGATGTCCCATGAGTCAACATCACAGCACCACTTTGAGTCACCTCATCCACATAGTACAACCCTTGACTTTCAGTGCCACGCCCAATGATCACTCCCGTCCTGATATCCTGTAAAATACAAAACGTAGGGTACATTAGGACAATACAGTTGAGTTCTTTTGTGACATGGCTGATGGAGAGCAGCTTATGTGATAACGAGGGAACATAAAGACAATTAGAGATTTTTATTGTGGGTGAGATCTCAATAGTCCCTCCCGATTTTACATCCATTATTCCTCCGTTTGCTGTTTGAATATGTGTTTTTTTTGGTTTGGTTGTTGAAATAATATCCGATAGCTCATAAGTCATCGTATCGGTCGCGCCACAATAAAAAATCCAAGGTTTTTGTTTTTGATGTTCGTGGGCCATATTGACATTTCCCTTATTTTCAGGGACTATATGTGCAACATTTGTGTCTTTATTATTCGTGTATAACTGAGGGTTTGAGGGTTGCGCCTCAAACCCTTTACCTGCTGCGACATCTTCTTCTTCATCTGCTGCGACATCAGCTTTGGCCATTCCACCGAACCCTGATCTGCTCCGGCTTTCATCTTTGGTGACATCTCGGCTGCCGGCGCTAGAAGACTTCCCTCTTTCCGTAGTCTTTGTGCCTCTCTTCTGACCATCGGACCACCATTCGGGATACCCAACGAGTTTGAAACATTGTTCCCGGGTATGTTTCGTCATACCGCAATGATCACACTTGAGGTGAGTTCTGTCGTCTTTGTTACTTGTTCCGATTCTTTTTCCATCGGCCCGTCGGTAGCCCTTTGATGCAAGCCCTAATCCGTCAATTCAGAGGCCATTAGACCCACTGTGATACCCTGTGTGTCATTGAGAGGTGTTCCCAGAATGTTCTGGTGAGCGGCCTCCTTGCGGACAGTGGCGTATGCAGTTTCTACAGTTGGAAGGGGTTCTAACCGGAGTATTTCCCTCTTTATGGGGTCATATTTCCGGTTGAGGGCGTTTAGAAACTGAAACAGTTTCTGTTCCGTCCTGATTTTGTGATACGCTTGGATATCGGTTGGGCAGGTCATAGGGTTTGGGTCAATCCGATCAATCTCTCCCCATACTCCTTGGAATATAATCCACAATTCTTCTAGGGAGAGATTGTTCTGTTTGATTTCATTTGCCTTGACATGTAGGTTGAAAGTTTGGAGTTTGTCACGCCCACTGCTATATGTTATAGCCAGGGCATCCCACAGTGATTTTGCTGTCGGAAATTCGGTTAAATTGCTGGCAAGGGTTGGTTCGATGTTTTGTATGAGCCATGAGAAGACGAGTAGGTCGTCTTCTTCCCATTGTTCATATTCTTCGTTGGTTTGATTTGGTGGGTTGGTTGATAAATGGTTTAGAAATGCTTTGGATTTACCGCCTATAGCTACCCTCATCATCCGGGTCCATAGAGCATAATTCTGGCTATTGAGCTTGAGGTTTATTTGAAGGTTATCGGACAGTTTTGGGTTTCGGTTTTGTGGGTTGAGGCCATTCTTGAGCAGATTGGCGATTTGAATTGATAGATCTTCTCCCAAGTTACCGGCTTCGGCCATGGCAGCTTGGTTGAGAGGGTGATTGGTTTGGGTGAGCAAGGTAAATGATGAACAGGTCAAGAACGACACTGCTCTGATACCATGTTAAAAAGTGATTCACAAAACACTGAATTGAAGTGTATATTTTTCTGTGTGTTTATTACAAAGAAAGGTATTGAATTTATACACAAAACCGTAATCTAAACATAGAAGACAGCAGCTGATTACTAGCTGTTTTTAACATTGCAGAGATTTGCTGTTGATTAGCTGGATGTCCGGCTGTTGATTAGCTGCTGAAGGATGTCCGGCTGTTGATTAGCTGCGATTACCTCCAAGGTTTGACTTTCCTTTCTAACAAAGAAAACCATCACTTTGTTGGACCTATTCCTTTTCAAACAGAGTACAGAAGTAAAAATCACTTTGGACTTGGTATCACATAATAAATTTTGTTGCAAGTCGTCATTAGTCACTTAATCAATCAATACCGAAAATACCAAAAAAGGGTTGCCGGTACCGAAAATACCTGGTACGGTAAGTTCGTTACCGGTATTTGAAGATAAAAAACGTAAATACCGGTACCGAAAACACTAAATGTCGGTACCGAAAATCGAGCCGGTTCGGGAAATTCGATACCCTAACTATTCATTTATATAAACAATATACCAATATAAGCATGAATATATATAACAGTTGATTTGTCTCCCATCATCTACATCAATACACACCGGAGTAGTCTGAAATGATATGTGTGCTAGATAGTCGAACCTGAAAACAAACATAAAGGACTTCTAAGAGTATGTCCTTAGCTGGGATAGTGAACATTATGATAGACTAATATGGTGATAATAATACTTGGCAACATCGGTTCGTATAAAACACCCTAAATCAAACTAAAAACATGTGGAAACAGTGAGTAGGAACCCTAGATTCCCAAATACAACATTGCATCAAGAAAGAACTGAAAAAAATATATTAAGATCTTACCAAAATATGTCTTATGATCAGAGCAGGAAACAGGTATTAGGTCTCAAATATTTGATGTAGAACATAACTCAAAGCAAATCTCAAAACCCTAATACAAAATCACAAAAAATAGAGATGGAATCACTGAATAGATGAAATCAAAAACATGATTGACAAAGATAAACAAACTTTGAACCACAAGAAGGACCGATCGATTGGATTTGAGTATTATCTTCCATGATTTCGTGGAAAAGCCTCAAATCAAATCTATAATTGAAAAATCGAAGATCTGTGGAGGAAAACCTTGTAGCATCAGCTATGCAGAATTAGGGTTTGAAGGAGGGGGAAAAAGTAGCGTACATGGAAGATCTTAAACTTGGCAACGTCAACTGTGATAGAAGATGGATTTATGGTTAGGGTTTAGAAAAAGAACGAATGAGTTGAAACATATGATCGGGTTATAACAACTCATGGGCCCCGCGTGTTGACCCAAATTACAACCCAGCAAAATGAGCGGGAAAAAGAAGAAATAGAGCACTAATATCATGTTACCAGCCCAAAAAACTTTCATTTATTATATATAAATAATAATAATAATAATAATAATAATAATAATAATAATAATAATAATAATAATAATAATAATAATAATAATAGATAATAGATAATAGATGTTAAACATATTTAGAGGAATGTGGAACTCTAGTCAGAAAAAAAACATATGGAACACTTTAATCTAATCACTTCACATACAAACACAAAGTATCGCCTAACACGATGATGATGGAGCTAAGAAGAAATAGAGCTCTAATATCATGCCACATCAGCCAAAAAAACTTTCATTTATTATATATAATAATAATAATAATAATAATAATAGATAATAGATGTTAAACTGCTAAACATATTTAGAGGAATGTGGAACTCTAGCCAGAAAAAAACATATGGAACACTTTAATCTAATCACTTCACATACAAACAAAAAGTATCGCCTAACACGATGATGATGGAGCTAGGAAACTCTAACCTAAGAATTTTACGTATTCATACAAAAATCTCGATGTGATCTGATTTGTAGCTCTAAACATAATGGTGCCATTGGTTGCGTCATTTATCGTCTATCAATCATTGAATCATTAGTGTAAATGATGATGGTTGGGGAAAGAAACACAGACACTCGAATATACCTTAAATCAATATAAAGGATCAATGAGAGAATATATGGAGGATGAGCGATGAGATGATTGGGGAAGAAATGATTAGGGTTTTTGTGAGAATACAAAGATTTGGACGAGAATACGAACTTATGCATTGGTCCCACAACATGCTGAGTTTGGTCCACGTTAAATAACAAATGGATCGAGTATTGTTCTGTGTGAAAAAAAATTAGGTCAAAGGGGTTTGGGCTGGAAAATGTTTGTGAGTGAATCGTGGTGTTGACACGTGGCAATACTTGCAAACATTTATTAGGTAGAAGATTGTACTCAACATCCCACCCACTCACTTACACAAGGCCCCCATGAGTTATTCGGCCTCAACTTCCTACAAAAAGAAGCACCTAATTATATCATACTCAAATGCCACGTAAGCCCCAATGCCTCCCAAAAAGCTCTTCTCCTCCTCTTATGTCCGCGCCGCGCATACCACGCGCAGACGTTTGAGTCTGCAGATTGTTTGTTTTCCATAAGACATTTCATTTGAAAAGGTTTGCCTGACCTCTTTTTGGTATGTGAGAACAAGTCTTCTCACCTTTTCTTACCCCTTCTTCCTTTGTTTTCCCCTAACATCACAGACACAAACCCTAACACCTCCTTCTTCTCCTCCACCACTCCAGTTGCCGCCGCCTCCACCACCGCAAACCCTAACACCTCCTTCCACTGCCGCCTCCACCTTCCACCATATACTCGATCCACCGCAACCACATCCTTCCACCACAGTCCTCCTTCTTCCACCGCCGCCTCTACCTTCCACCACATCCTCCTTCCACTGCTGCCTCTTCCTTCCACCACAGTGATCGTCCTTCCACCACAGCCACCTTCCACAGCCTCATCCTTCCACCGCAGTGCTCCTCCTTCCACTACCTCTCCTTCCACTGCAGCCACCTTCCACCACATTCCTCCACCGCCGTCTCCCTTCAACACCAGGTAATGTTTTTCTTGTTATGTGTTTTCTTTTCATAGAAATTGACCCGAATTCGATTTTGTTCATTGTTATTGTTATGGTGTTTTGAGTGAATCGATTGTTCTTATTGAGTGTGGAGAAGGGTAGTCCCTTGAGGATGATCCGCCACGTAGATGTCCAAGTCAACGGGTGTGGGATGAGCCTAAAGGGATGGGCCTAGGGTCTGGGGATGAGCCCCTTTAGATATACATATGCATGTATGTATATTTGTGTGTTTGATAAAAAGAGAGGGCCGTCGAAAACGTCGAGGAGAGGACGTGAGAGACGGGACGAGGCAGGTGGGGGTGGTGTGGACGGGCCAGGACGGGGCTCCACGTCCCTCTGCCGACCCCCATACCCTATTAGGGCTGGGCAAAGTGCTCGTCGCTCGCCGCTTGCTCGAAAATTGCTCGAAAAATGCTTACTCAATTTTTCCCTCGATTGTAAATGAGCTGATCGGCTCGGTTGGGTTTGTAAACGAGCCAAGCACGAGCAAAGGTTCGCTCAGCTGGGTTCGGCTCGAATATTTATATATATATAGTTATTTTTATAATTATCACTATATTGAATACTGTAATTGTAAGTGCACTACGCCCAAATTATCTATACCCAACACCAAATCTAAGTCACTAAACCCAAGTTGTTTTGTTTTTGACTTCACACTTTCACCGACTCGAATCAAATTAAGCCGTTTCATTCTTCAGTACTTAGTTTTGAAGAAACAATTTCATGTTTATATTTGTTAAATTCATATGTATCTTGAGTGAATGATAATTGAGCGAAAACGAGTATCATTAAATAATTTTGAATGAAGCAATGGTGACTTTTAAATTTAAATTATCAGTATTAAAATTTAATTTAATATCATAAGCGAAAATGAGCAAAACCGAGCTGCTCGGTTGTAAACCGAGCGAGTTCGAGCAACATTTTTTGCTCGTTTTAAATCCGAACAGAGTTGAGCCGCTCGATTTCAATTGGAGCAGAGTAGAGTACGAGCAGACGCTCGCTCAGTTCAGCTCGGCTCATGAACAGCCCTATACCCGATAGCCTAGTAAAACGACTTTAACTTGGTCTATAAATACACAATTCATCAACAAACGAATCGACTGATCATTCACCAAAACCAAAACCTCCATCGATACACAACAAACCCATGGCTCGGTTCCTCTCCCAAACCCTGATCAGAACGACACCATCAACCATCTTGAAACCAATAATATCTCAGCCAACCCGCTTCTCAACACGACCCGGAAAATCACAACTGATCGAAATCGATCTGGAATCGGAATCAGATGTGGAGGTTTTAGGGCTACGAAAGCTTGAAGATGCGATTCATAACATTATTGTGCGCCAATCGGCTCCCGATTGGCTTCCGTTTGTTCCTGGATCCTCGTATTGGGTGCCTCCTCATCCTCATGGGTCTGAATCTCATGATTTGTTACAAGTGTTGAACAAGGTTGCCAATCCGTTGACCGATGATGAGGCTATGGCGGTTGGTTCTTCTCGTGGATGGCCTTCTTCTGCTTATTTTATTCAAGGTACTGCTTTCGTTTTCAATATAAATGATTGGAACTTTTTATTGTTTGGATAATATACTTTGTATTTGGATTTTACTAGGGCTGCAAACTAACCGACCTTGTTTGTGTTCATTTGTTAAGAAACATACGTGTTCACGAACTGTTCATGAACACTTAGGCTGGGAGTTGTATGTATATGTGTGAGTATGATTTTGTCATGTTGTGTGCGTCAGCGGCATGCCCGGCCTCCCCAAGCCGTTGATGCCGCACACAACAGGACAAAATCATACTCACACACGTATACATACAACTCATATATATATATATATATATATTTTAGGCCCATCTTCCATTTCCTTGCCTCCATCCTCTTTGCCCCATCCTCATGCCCAGCCCGCGTGGCGACTACGTGGAGGCTCATCCTCCTTTGGAGGGTCATCACCATACCGTGTAGCCTTACTGATCATGATTTTATATTTATATTCGTTTGTTAAGGAAATGTACTTGTTCATGTTTGTTTGTTAACTTTAGGCAATGGGCGAAAACGAACGCTGATGAACACAAAGGAGCACAAACTAATGTTCATGAACACAAATGGAAACACATGAACACAAACAAGCATTCAAGAACAAAATATTTAACATTATTTGTTGGAGTTTTGAAATATTTAAATAAAATATAAAAACTAAAAACACTAACGAACTACCGAACGCAAACTAATACGTTACCGAACGTTCACGAACGTAATGAACAAACGCGGCCCCTGTTCATGTTTGTTTATTTAATAAACGAACGAACACAAACGAACTGTTCGCTGAACGTTTGGTTCATTTGCAGCTTTACAGTTATCATTTTGGATGTTTGATATTTGGATGGTTTATTAGTTTTTGACAAGACTTGTAGTTTTTCATGTTAAGAAAATGTCAAGTTTGTAGAACTTTTGAAAATAGGATCAAGATAAGTAAAATTTTTTTTGACCGAATTCGAATTGAATTGAGTGAAACCGGTTAAAGTCGAATTTGAATCCAGCTATAAAAGTTCAACACTCTAATAATTCGAGTACTTCTAAATTTTATATGTTGTACACCCCTAAATTAGAGCGAGTTTCCCATATTTTTTGCTTAAAAATGAAAGTTTTTTGCGCCATTGAAAGGTTCGAAAGTTCTAATAACCGATCGTTTGTTACTTATGGAGAAGCATTGTGTAAAGATTGTTATGCCATCGAGTTAATTCCAGAATCTCAAAAACAGATTTGTTTCAGAACTCAACCTGCAAATTTAATAATATTCGATAGAGTTAAATGCCATTTTAGTCCCTGTGGTTTGGGCCATTTTGTCAGTTTAGTCCAAAGGTTTCATTTTTCCTTGTGGGTCCAAAAAGGTTTCACCGTTAAAATGACCGAATTGCCCTTCTCGTTAATAGAAAATATGTATGAAGTTAACCCAGTGGACTAAAATGGCAACGGTGAAACATTTTTGGACCCACAAGGGAAAAATAAAACCTTTGGACTAAACAGGCAAAATGGTCCATACCAAAGGGACTAAAATGGCATTTAACTCTATTCGAAAATACATATCAAATGCAACTAAAATCATTTTCAAGAATCTCATAATGTGGATGCTGTATTGTCACTAAAATTATAACTGCAGATACTTCCCCTGTGCTTCCTGTGGAGGTGAAAGTTGATATCAATCAGGATGAGGAAGAATGAATTCACATCTACCATGTGTTGTAATCGGTAAGTGTACACCGTATGATTCCTTAATCGTTATTGTCGATTTGTGCAATTTTTTAATGTTCTGTGATACGCTCAACGCTGCTTTTTGTACATATTTATAGTAGCTAGAAGGCCATAGGTTGAATGTACAGTTAGGTTTCATGGCTGTTCTTATGTAGGTAGGTTTATTGATGATTTCTATGTAATAACATAAGCATGTATGGATCTTATATAAGCTTCTACCAATCTCATTGTTGTTTTTATGTCAATAGAACTATAGTTTTAATTGGCAACTAAAATCATGAGTTTTTTTTTATATAGTTTTGATTTGAGATGAGATGAGATGATTTGTTGGAGTATGAGGCTATGTTTTATTGTGTTTGAAACCTGTTCAAGTTGGTGTAGAAGCTTTTTAGTTTACCTCAAAGCCAAAACATAACTTATTGAAAATGTTTAATCGATTGGTTTGGTCCATTTCAGTGTATCTATTAGTTATACCAAGTTGTTTGGTTATGGACTTATGGTGATGGTAAACAAAAGTGTTGCGAGAACCACGAGAACCAATGTGAACACAATAATTTAAACCCATCTCATCACCACCAAAAACCTAAACACCCACCCACCACCACCACAACCCAAAAACCTAAACACCCCCACCCCACCAAAACCCAAAAACCTAAACACCCCCCCCCCCCCCCCCCCCCCCCCCCCCACACACACCAAAAACCTTACCCACCCCACCCAAGCTAAATGCTAAAAGCTAAACTATAAAGCTAAACTCACAATTAAATGCTAAAAAAGTTTTTTTAATACAAATTGCTAATTTAGTCACTAAAAAATTATGACATGTGCATGTTGTTCAATTTTTTTTTAGTGATGAAATTTAGCGATTTTTAATAAAAAGAATTGTGTTTTTAAATTTTTTTAGGAATTTTCGGTTGTGTTCACATTGGTTTTCGCAATAAAGGGTGGTTCGTAACGGATGCTTCTTCTATATATATATATAGGGTTAGAGTAAAATGAAAACCTATATGAGCTGTGAGAACTTAGAGAACTGGGCCTTACGAAAGGTTTTTTTGAACTTTTTTTACAAAAAATCCTAAAAAAAATCAACTTTTCTAAAAAAGTAAAAAAAAACTTGTTTTTTTTCATTTACGGCAGCCGTAAATGTTGTAAAAAGTGATGTCATGCTTATGTCATCACCATTTTACAGCTACTGTAAGGGGCCGAAAAACACCATATCGTAAGTTTTTTTTTACGGCAATGTTTTGTAACATTTTAATCTAGGGGTATGAAAAAATGGGGGCAAAACTCGCATGGGAAGTTCGAGTTCTCTAAGTTCTCACAACTCGGAAGGGTTTCCCTATATATATTGAACGGTAAATTTGGATACCAATAAAGTATCACCATGTCACCAGCAGAACCACCCGATCATATCCATCTCCACTAGACATAATGCTTTTACATCAATTCAGGAGGAAACCAATAAAATATGTGAAAAGCCTTCCCGATCATATCCATCTCCAATAGACATAACATCTATACACTATTTCAGGAGGAAACCCAATAAATATGAGAAAAACCTCTATCCCACCTCAAGATGTCACTAGGCTATAAAGAAATGGGTAGTATTAATCTTTTATTAATTTGTCAAGTTATTTTTATTTATTTATTTTGAACCACAAATTGTCAAGTTATTAAGGGAAGCAATGTAATAAAGATAGTGATAGGGAGTGGTGAACGGTGGAAGTTGCCACCAAATCAATGGTCAAAGACAATGAAAGAAGGCGGACACTCGACCGAGGTGGCCCTTGGGAATAAATAATTAAGCCTAATAAACAAAAATATAAATAGTTAATCTAAATATCTATTTTAAGTATTTAAGCCCATACAGCAAATAATAAAGTATTAAGCCCAATTGTTTAGCCCGATATTAGTTTCTTTTGTCCATTAGGCGTTTGGAGGTTTAATAAAATGATGGGGGAATTTCATATTTCCCCTTTATAAACATCCTTAATTGCATATTTATCTAATGCAAAACTAAAATTATATATATCCCCTACTTTATACTTTATTAACATTTTAGATAAAGACAAAATTGCCTCTCTAAAATTAAAAACCCTATTAACAATTATCTCATTTATTCAGATTCAAAAACACCGATAACTTTTTTTCTTTTAGCAGTTTAATCTTTGATTCTGGTTCCAGATTGTTCAATTTAGCAGTCAACGATTCCATTATGTAGAAAAAACTTAGTAATTTGAATAATATATTCTTGGATATTAATAATCCCAACTATTTGCTATTGGCCGTGAACAGTCCCAACTTAAAAGAATCACCGACAATCCTGACTAATAACATACTGGCCTCTAATGAACCATAATTAACAGAAATCTAATGCCGTTAGTCTCTGATTGCAGGAAAAAATGTTTTTTTTTTGTAAAAAAACTCGTTTATGGCCAGAAAACTCAAGATTTTCTTCACAAACCTCTCTGTAACCTTATTACGGACCTTTATGGACCTTTTTCTAGTAAAAGCCCCCCAATTATTAAGGTCGTCGGAAAACTCCTTTTTCCCCGGAAAACTTATTCTTGGCCTGAAAACTCAACTTTTTGGTCGGAAAACTCAACTTTTTCATTCAAAACCTCTTTGTAACCTTAGATCGGACATTTAGGAAACTTTTTATGACTAAAGCCGTTTTTCTGACGGCCGGAGACTAACGACGTTAGGGTTATGTCAGTCAGGGTCCATTGAAGGCCAATATGTTAATAGTTGAGACTGCAAGTGTTTATTTTTTAAGTTGAAACTGTTGGTTGCAAACAACAAATAGTATGAATTATTAAAATCCAATATTCCTATATTATATGAAATTACCTTTCGTAATGGGTGATAATGGTTTTTTTTGACATTTTTATGAATTTATGAATCTACAGTTGGCAATGGATTTTTTCGTTAGTTGTTTGATTCTCGTATTACTTATCAATTGATTGTAACCACAATTATGGAAAATCAATTATTACACCATATAAAAATATTGTAAGAATGACAAAAAAAGTTAATATTGGGTAGATATAAAAATTTTGGTGACTTAAAGTTTTACTTAAAATAGAGTTAAAATAGTCATTTTATAATTTACTTTTAATAAAAGAAAATCAAAATGGGTAAATTTGCAATTTTATTTAACAAGTAAAGGGATGTATGCAATTCATATTTAAGTTAAGTAAATATACAATAAATAAATTTTATAGAGGAATATATACCATTAACCCTAAAATGAATAAGAAAATAGAAGGAAGGTAGAGAGAAATTTGAAGGTTTTTTTTTTTTTAGGATACTTTCCAATAAACGCAAATGAAGGAATTACAATAACATGGGATTTGATTTTTGAAGAATAACTTTCATTCACACCAAACACACCTCTAGAGACCTCAAAGCAAGGACCAAGCAGTCACATCTTACTAAAAGGATAATTACACCAACTCTTCCAATAATCTATACTATTGAGACTAGATCTATTTTTAATCCAAAAGAAAGAAAGAATGAAGACGCTTTTATCTTTGCCACGACATTCACAGCTTTACTGGTCTTCCTTTGGAAAATCAACTCGTTTCTAGCAATCCATATACTCAGTTAGGATAATCCCGTGTGTTGTCCTGCTTTCTCATCTTCAAGTCTTTCGGAAGCAAAAGAAGATCTCTTACTTCGAAAGCAAAAATAGGAGCCAACTTACACCAACTAGCCACCCGAGCCCAGACAAACAAACACTCCATAAAAAGGTGCTTCGATGACTCCGGACCATCGCCGCATAGCGGGCATAACACGTCTTGAAGATTCAACCCTCTTTTCCTCAACTCCAGTCTAGTTGGAAGCCTGTCTTGTTCCGCCTGCCACGCCAAGCCAAGCCAAGCCAAAACATTACACTTCAAGGGGACCCACCTGTTCCATTTCATCTTAAAATAATCGCCATAATCCCTTGAAGAAGAAATCAACTTTTTCGCCGAGAGAACTGAGAATTGTTCCTGCCCTCCCCCACACCATTTCCACGAATCCACTCCAACACCCCACTTATGATCATGAATTAAAATAAGAAGGCCAAAAAGATCCGATACCTCCTGATTAGAGCTCAGTTCTCTTCTCCATTCCCAAGTTGAGTTCTTCACTTCACCTCCAAGAGTTACTCTATCCTCAATAAGAACATCTTTGATTTTTTCTAACCTGAAGATAGAAACGAAATTATCTTTTAAAGGCTTGTCTCCGATCCACAAATCTAACCAAAACCTTAGTGTCTTGCCGTCTCCAACTATACCATAAAAGAAAGAATTAAATTTCCTTCCATCCGGGGTATTACGTTCACAATTTCGGTCCAACACCCGGGAAGATTATACGCCCTTGGGAGCAATAACCACACATTCTTTGACCGATGACAACCTTTAACGACCCGCTTCCATAAACTATTGTTTTCTTTCTTGAACCGCCAACTCCACTTTAGCAGCAAAGCCTCGTTGGTGTCTTTTAAACGGCTGATCCCCAACCCTCCCGCCTTTTTTGGTCGAGTAACCTTCTCCCACGCCACCCAACATATCTTTTTGTCTTCGCTCAATCCACCCCACAGAAACCTCCTCATAATACTTTCCAGCTTATTAATAACCACCACAGGGGCCTTAAAAAGCGAGAAATAGTAAATTGGAAGATTTTCCAAAACCGATCTGATGAGAGTGACCCTTCCCCCATGGACAATAATTTAGACTTCCAGGAAGCCAATCGCGATTCCACCGTATCAATGACCGGGGCCCAATTATTGATCCGGTTCATGTTAGCTCCCACTTTTATCCCAAGAAACTGAAAAGGAATCACTCCTTTTCTACAACCCAAAACTCCTAACATGTTGTCCACCTCAAGGTTTCCAGTACCTATACCAATCAAATTGGATTTGTGCAAATTTATTCGAAGACCCGAGCATAAATAAAAAACCCGAAGAATTCTAGCCGTCTTTTCCAAGTTAATGCTAGACCACTCCCCCATAATTAATGCATCATCCGCATAAAATAAGTATGTAATGTCTTGCTCGGCCTCCGCAAAATGAATACCTTTGATCTTGCCGATTGATTTAGCTTTGTTAAGGATCCACGAAAGCGCCTCCATCACAATTAAGAAAAGAAATGGGGAAATCGGATCTCCTTGCCTGAGCCCTTTTTCACAATTAAACTCAAAAGTTGGCGAGCCGTTGACCAACACCGCCGATCTAGCTGACTCTAAAATCATTTTAATCCATAGACACCATTTCCGAGGGAAACCCATTTGAGACAAGATTGATATAAGAAAGTTCCAATTCACATTATCGTACGCCTTTTCAAAGTCGATCTTCAACAGAAAAGCCTTTTTACCTCTTTTCTTTAACCATCCCAATAATTCGTTAACAATCAGAGGCCCATCTAAAATAAAATGATCACGAAGGAAAGCCGATTGGCTTTCAGAAATCACAAAACCCAACACCTTCTTGAGACGATTAGCAAGAACCTTAGAGATAACTTTGCTAATAATCCCAATCAGAGTAATAGGCCTGTAGTCTTTAAGGCCCACGGGAGTGTAAACTTTGGGAATCAAGGTAATAAAAGCGGACCCACACCCGAAACTAATTGAACCCGTCTGATGGAAAACCGAGAAAATATTAAAAAAACCTCCTCAAATAAGCTCCAAACTTTTTCACAAACCTGAAATTAAAACCGTCCGGACCCGGGGACTTGTCCGACCCACAGTCAAAAACTGCTTCCTTGATCCCAACTCTAGAAAAAGGCTCGATTAAAGTCCCTCTGAAATCTAACGGAACTTGGTTGATACCTTCACACTCAAGCTGAGGTCTAACTCTCTGAAAAACTTCAAAACATGTTTCTTGACCAAGGAGGGTTTAGACACCCATACCCTTCAATTTCCAACCCAGGGATGGCGTTCCTAGCTTTTCTCCTGTTAACCATGCAATGAAAATAAGCCGAATTGTCATCGCCAAACGAAGCCCATTTAACCCGAGACTTTTGTTTCAAATCCTTACATTTTAAGATATCTAATTCTTCGATTCTTTTTCTACACTCCATCCAAACCCACAACTCCTCCTCAGAAAGATCTCTGTCTTCCATGATCACATCGAGCTCTTGTTTTTCAGATTTGAGATTCTTCGTTTCCTTCTGTTCCTTGGAAGTACAATCCTTAGACCATTTTCTAAGCTTATCTCTCAATACCTTGAATTTTTTTATTAGAACCTCATCCGGGGGACCACAGCCGACAAAATCCTCTACAGTCTTTGTAACCACTTGGTCACACCGTCAATGAACTCGGTATTCACGTTGACCCCGCAAAGATAGAAGCTGTGAAGAATTGGATTGCACCTAAATCGGCTTTTGAAATTCGTTTGTTTCTTGGCCTAGCTGGTTATTATCGTCGCTTCATCTTGAACTTCTCCAAAATTGCTATATCTTTAACGTCGTTGACCCAAAAAGATAGATCTTTTGTTTGGGGTCCCGAACAAGGACATGCTTTGTAATGCTCCTATCCTCACACCCCTCGATGGAAACGACGATTTCGTCGTGTATTGCGATGCTTCAAACCAAGGTCTTGGCTGCGTTCTTATGCAACAAGACAAGGTTATCGCTTACGCATCGAGACAACTCAAAATTCATGAGAAAAACTATACTACGCACGACCTTGAACTTGGTGCAGTTGTTTTTGCATTAAAGATTTGGTGACACTACCTTTATGGTATAAAGTGTACGGTCTTCACCGACCACAAGAGCCTCCAACACATCTTTGATCAAAAGGAACTCAACATGCGTCAACGTCGTTGGGTTGAATTGTTAAACGACTACGACTACGACATTCGCTACCACACTGGTAAGGCGAATGTCGTGGCCGATGCACTGAGTCGTAAGACTCATGTTAAGAGTGTACGTTGCTACCAAATCATGGTAAAACTTAACGAGTTAATTCGCCAAGCACAATTTGCCGTCATTAACGAGGGTAACCTCGGTATCGAGTTGAATTGTGGAGTCGAGAACCCACTCGAAGCTAAACCTGATGGTATTCTCTACTACCATGATTGCATTTGTATTCCCAATTGTCTCAACCTTCGAACCACCTTGATGGACGAAGCTCACAAATCCTGATACCCCATTCATCCTGGCGCCGACAAAATGTATCATGATCTTCGAGCATCTTATTGGTGGCCTGGAATGAAGAAAGATATCGCCCTTTACGTCTCAAAGTGTCTTACATGTTCCAACGTCAAGGCCGAACATCAAAGTCCCTCTGGTTTGTTCGAACAACCAGAAGTCCCTGTATGGAAATGGGAGAGCATTGCCATGGATTTTTATCACCAAGTTGCCTTGTACTTCGTCTGGTCATGACAACATCTGGGTTATCATTGACCGATTGACCAAATCCGCTCATTTCCTCGCCATTCGTGAAGATTACAAAGTCGAGAAATTGGCTCGTATCTATACGGATGAAGTCATCAGTCATCATGGTACTCGTCTCGATATTATTTCAGATCGCGACGCTCATTTCACCTATCGCCTTTGGCAAACCTTTCAATCCGCCCTTGGCACTCATCTTAACCTTAGCACCGCTTTTCATCCTCAGTCTGATGGTCAAACCAAGCGTACAATCCAAACTTTGGAGGATATGCTTCGTTCTTGTGTAATCGATTTTGGCGGCAATTGCGATTCACACTTACCTTTGGTGGAATTCTCGTACAATAATAGTTATCGCGCCAGTATTCAAATGGCTCCATTTGAAGCATTGTATGGTCGTAAGTGTCGTTCGCCTATTTGTTGGCACGAGATTGGAGATGTTCAGATCACCGGTCCCGAATTAATACAAGAGACGACGGACAAAATCCTACAAATCTGTGATAATCTCCTCAAAGCTCGAAGTCGTCAAAAGAGTTACGCAGACAAGAGACGCAAACCTTTGGAATTTAATATTGGTGATCATGTACTTCTCAAGGTATCCCCTTGGAAGGTGTTGTCCATTTTGGTAAGAAAGACAAACTCACTCCTCGCTACGTGGGTCCTTTAAAGATTCTCGAAAGGATTGGGAAGGTAGCGTATCGACTGGACCTACCTCTGGCGCTCAACAATGTTCATCCGGTATTTCATGTTTCAAATCTCAAGAAATGTCTAGCCGAAGAAGGACTTCAAGTTCCACTCGAAGATCTTCAAATCAACGAGACATTGAATTTCATGGAGAAACCGGTCGAAATCATGGACCGAGGAATCAAGCAACTAAGGCACAGTCGAATCCCTATCGTCAAGGTTCGATGGGAAGGAAAACGTGGCGCTGAATTTACTTGGGAACTCGAAAGTGATATGAAGACTAAGTATCCGCACCTCTTCGTTGCATCTTCCTAAATTTCGGGACGAAATTTTCTAAAGGATGGGAGACTGTAACGTCTCGCATTTCTATACTTTCTATATTTAGGAAGTGTCAATTGTATTTCTATTTTCGGAAACCATTGTATCTCGTATTTGCATTTTCATTGTAATTTTTGTAATCGAGACTTGAATCATAATGGAATATACATTTTATCTCTATACTTGTCATACGTACTCATACATATATACACTTGATACTTATACTCGAAAACATGAAATACTTGCAAATACGTGACACTTATACTTCATACATGCGTTATACATGATGTTTATACTCGATCTCGTTCAAATTATACATACATACATACACATTATAGCATCATATTGTAACATGTTCCATATGCTTAGATAACTTGTTATGTTCATAAAATATCATAACAAGGCACCTAAACCCGTTACCTTGCAACAAAACAACAAAAAACAAACTTTCTACCCGGACCATGTCCTTACGGACCGCAAGGGGAAACACTTACGGTCCGCAAGGGGTGCTGGGCGAGACAGATAGTTTTGGCTCGCGAAAATGCACGAATCCCACACTCCTAATCTCACCCAATCACCTCTAAACCTCCTTTAAACACCTCCACAACCTCCTAACTCTTCCATACAAATACCAACCCTATTCCACACCATTTTCACTTTCCATACTCTATCCAATCTCTCCCAAATCACTTTCAAATCTCTTGAAAAACACAAATTCGGGCAGATTCATACCTTCATACTAAAGTGAGCATAACTTGCTCAAAACTCAACGAAATCCCTTGATTCTTCTTTCTGAATGCTAGGATAATCCTTAGGTTTGAATCCACGGGTTCTTCATGGAGAAACCAGACCTGGAAATGCTCCTAAAGGACTCCAAAACTTTCTGTTTTGTTCAAACACTTTCAAACTTGTTTAATCTCATCTTTTCTACATTCATCCTAGTATTCTTGAGCTTCTAATCCACTTTGTGATTAAGGAGACTAACCTAGGTTGTTATACATGTAAATAGGAGTGTGTAAACACTCCAAACTTTCTGTTTTCATAGAGCTTTAAGCTCACAAGTGATGCAAGTCTTGAACTTGTTCATGTGTGTCTACCTTGGTTAGCTTGGGCTATCCTAACTCTAAGACCACACATCACTTGATGATTTCTCATCATTATCCCAAGTTAGCTTGCTAGTTTGAAAGTGTCACAACCCCGTCTAGCCTTCGACATGTGTCGACGCCAGCTCACCGGGTTGTATTTCACTTGGCTACTTGGTATAGTGACACCATTTACATTCTCGTCATATTACTTGTTCTTGACCCTCCTTGTTGTCTATGACAACTTGTGAAGTGGTGAACTTTATTCGATGTTCCTAAATGGATGGTTCTACCTCATACCTCCTCCATGACTTACATAATATTATTGTTAGTTAGTTTAATATTATGTATATATATAACTATAGACTATAATATAATCCTAAAAACCGAACCCTTGATAATGACTACATAATCACCTATCAAGTTAATAAGTTTTATCACTAAAGTGTGTAGTTCCTCATTACGATTCTAATAGGTCCCGAGCCTATGAAAGCACATCAAACCCGTATGGGTTATCATAGTGTCCAAAACGAGTGCTAGACCTTGATGACTATTTTTATATCCTAATAATTTATTATTCTTTATTCCGTAATCATGCTCGATAATTCGAATCTTCCGTTAAAAACTCATTACTCATACCTATGTTCTTCTTGTAGAAGGACAAGGTGCCAAACCCTAATCTACCAAACAAGCTCGCGGATTTCTCTAAGTGGAACACTTTAAGCAAAACCGTGAGTACACTCGACCCATTTACCGCTTTCTCACTTTTTGGGTTGTAACATGTTTACCTATCAAAATACACAAATCACAACTTATGCTTTACATGCTCCATCCGTTAATACATGATACTTGTGATGCTTAGATACATGCTAGAATTATACATGCTTGATCATTAACTTAGCTAGCCCAACTTAATATATATAGCGCTATAGGAGAGGCACACCACCCGTCGGGGTTATGTTAAGATAATTCATACCTCTTAGTCTCGTTGCTTATGTGACAAGGGAAGCTCATTATACTTGTGGAAACTCAAGGTTTGATCTAGTGTTGTATGGCTAGCATTTACCTTACATAATGATTAACATGTGGATTCGAGTTATACCTTTTATACTTATGCTATGTATCACCAAACTTGTGTACTCGCCTTTGCTTTTATATTGAACTTTATTTTAAAATATGTTACAGGTTGATGAAGATGATGCTATGAAACCAAAGTAGCGATGATGACTAGATACACACATAGACGTTAGGTTTATTATCATTGTATCAAATTTTGTCTTGATTATTATTGTATTTGAAATTCCCATGTATTGTACTTGATAATTTTATTTATGAAATGAAATTTGGTTTGATTAAATATTATTGCTAATAGTGTTGTGAGCAATAAAAAATCTATTTCGTCTCGCCTTGATGTTTCCGCCATCGGTTGGGGTGTGACACTGAGGTACACATAACGGAAGCCATCATGAATGGTGAAATCGTGAACTGGGTGGAATCGGCAGTTGGCCCATACGTCACGAAAATCTGGGTTAACTGGGTATATAGCTCGGAAATTATCAAAACCTTCCACTTGAAGTCGCAAGTAAGTAGTGAGGACATGGCGGCGACTTAAGGTGTTAGCAACGGTGTTGGCTGTACCGGCCTTATGACGGATAACAAATGAGAAATCTTGTAACAGTTCAACTCATTTGGCATGACGCGGGTTGAGTTTGTGTTGCCCGTTAATATACCGAAGAGCTTGGTGATCCGAAAAGAGTATAAATTCACCCGGTAACAAATAATGACGCCAATACTCCAAACTTCGAATGATAGCATAGAATTCTTTATCATAGGTGTTGTATTTCTGTCGGGTTTCATTAAGTTTTTCGCTAAAGAAAGCGATCGGTCTTGAGCCTTGGCTTAAAACCCCTCTGATGCCCACACCCGAAGCATCGCATTCAACTTCGAATGATACTTGAAAATCGGGCAGAGCTAGGACCGGTGCTTGAGTAACCCCTCTTCTTGAGTTCTTCAAAGGCTCCATTGGCAGCGAGTGTCCACTCGAACTTACCGCCTTTTAAACAATCGGTAAGTGGTGCTACAATTGAGCTAAAATTCTGAAGAAGCGCCGATAAAAGGACGCCAACCCATGGAAACTACGGATGTTGTGTAAGTTAGTGGGGGTTGGCCATGTGGTGATGGCAGAAACTTTGTATTCATCCATGCGAATTCCTTTGGCTGAAATCAAAAAACCAAGAAATAATACCTCTTCTTATAGAAAATGACATTTTGTTGGATTAGCAAATAGCTTCTGTTCTCTCAAAACCATGAATACTTGTTGAAGGCGATGGACATGTTGAGGTACATCTTGACTGAAGACCAAAATATCGTCGAAATAAACGATGACAAAACGCCCGATAAATGGTTTAAAAACGTGGTTCGTGAGGCACATGAACGTGCTCAGGGCGTTAGATAAGCGGAACGGCATGACCATCCATTCATACAATCCGTCCCTGGTTTAAAGTCGTCTTCCATTCGTCTCCGGGTCGCATGCGAATTTCGTGATATCCACTCCTCAAATCAATTTTAGAAAATACCGAGGCTCCGTGTAGTTGGTCGATCAAGTCATCAAACCGAGGGATAGGAAACCGATATTTGATGGTGATCTTATTAATAGCCTGACTGTCAATACACATACGATATGTACCCCCGTGTTTAGGAACTAGTAAAGCCGGCATCGCGCAAGGGCTCATGCTCTCACGTATAAGGCCCTTTTGTAGAAGTTTTGTTACCTGGCGATGTACTTCCTCATATTCCTTTGGGTTCATACAATACACTGGCTTATTAGGAATTGTGGCTCCAGGTACAAAGTCAATACAATGTTGAATGTCCCACATAAAAGGCAATCCGGCGGGTATGTCATCGGGGAAAACATCAGAAAATTCGGTGAGCAAGGGTTGAACAACCACTGGTGTCATGATGGTTGGTTTATTTGCCTCGGTAACAACCAAAGCAAACAACATTGAGGGTCTTGCAAACCGAGTAAAATAAAAAAAGCCGACCGTGTGAGGACTAGCGCTTCTGTGGTGGTATCTCGAGTATCAAGTGGGGGTAAAGTAATGTTGATACCATCCTTTTTAAAGCTATATGTGTTGCGAAACCATCATGTTTTGTGCGTCGGTCATATTGCCATGGCCGGCCCAACAAAATGTGGCACGCATCCATTGGAATAACTTCGTACCATACCTCGTCTGTGTAGCGACACCCGATGGAAAACTGGACCAAATACCTCTGATTCACTTTTACGACATTGCCTTTTTCAGCCAAGTGAGTTAGTACGGTTCAGGGTGCGGCTCCGTGGCTAACCCCAATTTTTCGACCATGTTTGTAGCTACCATGTTCTCGCAGCTACCCCCATCAATGATGACACTACACACCTTTCCCTTTGTTGTACATTTTGTTTGAAAAATGTTATTACGAAGCCACAACGTATCGTCAGTTGTCTTAGAAATGGTAGTACTAAGAGCTCGTTGCGAAACTAGCGATTCACCCCTGTCAGGGTAGACAAACTCAGTCTCATTATGGTCATCCTCGTCTTCAACTTCTGCATCGTATTCGGGTGTGGTGTTTTCAACGAAAGTAACTAATTGCTTGTTGGCGCACTCTCGCGCCATATGACCCCAAACCATGACATTTGAAGCAACGAGTAGCCTGAAAGTTGGACCCCGATGAAGTCCCACTGTTGGTCGAAACCTCGGCTTTGATTAGGTCGGATTTAACCATAGGGGTGGATGGTTAGGGGTCCAGTTTGACATTTGGAAATGACTCGGTAGTACTCTGCCTTTGTTCTTGAGTTGCTTCTCGACTTTAAGAGATAAACGACAAACGTCATTGAAGCTCCAAAACTGTTGTAGTTGGACAACATCCTCGATGTCGTGTGGTAACGCTCCCAAGAACCTAGCAATCACTTGTTCTTCCTCTTCATCTGCGGCACACCTCATGCGGAGTCTATCGAACAGTGATGAAATCCTCAACAGAGGAGTTCTTTTATGAGACATTATGATATTCCATAAAAGCCTCCTGACGGTAGTTGACAGGTAGGAACTTCGCTTGCAATAGTTTTTTCATCATTTGCCATGATGCCACCTTGGGTTTCCCTTCCTGTAATCTTTTTTTTTAATGTGATCCCACCAAAGGGATGCATACTTACGAAGCTTGATGGCAACCAGTTTGACTCGGATGTTATCAGGAATTTCACGTAAATCAAAGACGCGTTCGAAGGTGCTCAACCAATCATTAAAGTCATCCGATTGGGCGCGACCTTGGAACTCGGGAATCTCTATTCTCAAATCCATGCTTCGTAGTGGGTCATCGGGATAGGTTTGTCGGTGACGGACAAAAGGATTCTCCTCCTTATCGAATCCATCGTCCCAGACGGAAGGATCCGATTCAGTTTCCTCATTCCGCACCTCCTGTTGTAATTCAAGCTCTCGAACTCGCTGTTGAAGTCGCTCTATCTCTGCAACACGTGGGTCTCTCTCTTCGCTGTCGTTACCTCGGTCGGCGCCTCTACGGTTAGCGTTACAAGTAGTCTTCCCACGTCCGGCCATCGGTATCGCTGGGCTCTGATACAAATGATGAAGCCCGGCTGTGAAGATGATAATTGAATAGTGCTTCTCACGAGAAAGAATAAACGAATACGTTTATCAAACAAAAACATTCACCCTTTATTTCATAATCTTCAAAATACTTATAGAGTTAACAATATAGGAAATTAAAGACCTCCCAAAACTTACTGTTAAAACAAGGAAACTAGATTAATACTAAAAGCTGTAATTGTAAATCAAATAAATTCATAAAAGTCAAAACTCCTTTAGTTTAACAATATTCATGAAAGACTTTTGATACTCCTCATGCGAACCATTCTTTGCTTATCCATGTTGACGTGAGTCGGGTTCGGTCTCAGCGTTTCTTGGGTCGACGGGTTCGCGTGACCCGCCATCATTTATGTCGGCTCCTGCATCATAAAAGAACAAGGAATCACAAAATTTAGCACACACACTTACCTTCGATTTTTATAGGAACTATTCTAGGAGAATTGAAAGATCAAATAGCAGATGATTGTGTGAAACTTGTGTAGCCAGAAGATTGGAGAAAATGATTAGAGAACATAAACTGCCTATAGTGAAATTGTGGGGACTTTAGGGTTTCGCTGAAGTTTATTAGAGTTTCAATAACTCTAGACACCCTAAAACTAATTAACTTTCACATAATGTGACACCTGGCTAGAATCGACTTTGTGTACTCCTCTCTGTGCAGCAGCCGGGTCTCTAGAATCAGGATACTCATAGCTGCTCATCGCTATGTCCTCGAACATCTCACTGCACTCCTCCGGTGTTTTGGTGGTCATCAGATTGCCACCAGCAGTGGTGTTCAGCATATTCCTCGTGGTCGGTGTCACACCATGATAAAACTTCTCAACTAACGTCCAATCCTCGAACCCATGATGAGGACACTTGTTCAACAACTCTTTTCATCGCTCCCACATCTTATAAAAAGATTCTCCCTCCTTCTAGCGGAACTCCTGAATCATGCTCCTCAGACGAGCAGTCTTGGGAGGGGGTAAATACTTACCTTAGAACTTCTCTTGCATCCTGGCCCAAGTGGTGATGCATCCTGCATGAAGGGAATCCAACCAAGCATGGGCGCGACCAGCAAGTGAGAATGGGAATATGCGCAACTTGCAGGCATCCTCGTTAACTCCCTGCACGTTAAACGTATCGCAGATTCCCGAGAAACGGGAAAGATGAACATTCGGGTCTTTAGAAGGTAACCCGTGGAATTGGATGGTGTTCGTAACCATCATAATGATCTAGGGCGGAATCTACCAGCTATTGACACCGATAGCGGGTCGGGCAATGCTGGATCGAGTACCGGCCGTGGTCGGCCGGGCGTAGTCAGCGACAACTTTCCTAGCTGGGGGGTCAACCTGATCGTCCATAGCAGAAGTGAAATTAGGTATGTGTACCTTGCTAGCTCGGAAGAAACGAAGACGCTCGTGGAAATCTTGCTCGGGTTCAGACAAAGCAACGAATGTAGGCGGTCCTTGTGAACGAATTTGTGGCATAAACAATTACTAAACTAAAAATAAAATAAAAAAACAACCTAAACCTAAAGGCACAAATTGCAAGCAGGCACCTAAAGGCAAAAGAAAAATCTGAGAAAGCAAGTAAAAACTGGATTTTAAAACCTTTAAAATCCAAATATGAACTAAATACGAGTAGAATTTAATAAAAATAACTCTCAAGCTATTCAAAAGGGTGGGAATATTTACATAAAAATATGTATAATTTAGACCACATCAATACTTAATCATTAACCTTTTCAAACACTCCATTTATATCAAATTCCAACACCCACAATCTTCATCTCACTCTCTCTCTCTCTCTTGAACTCGGACCGAACACACACCCACATACATACATTTTCAAATTTCATAACACTTTCTTTGAAGATTAAAGCCATATCAAGCAAGCTCCTAGTTGTTTTGAAGATCCCAGAGTGTTTTCAAGAAGAACCAAGCTCCATATCATCAAACCTTGTAAAAAACCCACCAAAACCTTGAAGGTATAAACCTTACTTTAAAAATCTTGTTCTTGGTGATATTAATGATCGTGGAAGGTTTCTCAAATTCTTTGGATGATTCACAAACTTGGAAATAATAAGAAACGGATTTTTAAACAAATAAAAATGGAAGCTCATATATGTATATGTATGGCCGAATGTATGCATGTATATGTGTTAGAGATTGAGTTTTGGATTTTTGAATGATTCTTGATTGATGTGATTCATGAAAGTTGGATGCATGCATGATCAAAAAGGTATCATATAAAGGTCTTGTGATTTGAAAAGATTATATGAAAAGTAAAATTTTGGAAGTACATATGTGTGTATGCATGTGTCGTATATATATGTATATGTATGTAAACACTTGAGTTTTGTTTACTAGTGAATAAATGTCACATGCATTAAAATCTTGATGATCAATATATATGATTGAATAATGATTTGATGATGATGTCTTGGATTACATGAATTAAATACATTATAGATACATTTAAGTTCATGAGTGATGATGATGATATGATAAATATGCATTAGGTGCTTGTACATAAGTATGCATGATAATTGAATGATCACAAGTTGTGAAAATGATATAGTATGACAAAAAGCGTATTAAACTAGATTATAAACACTAAAAATAATAATATTCGAAGTGTTATAATGACATGAAACTTTGTCGTAAGTTGGATAGCAATGCATGTTGTACATGTAGCTTAAAAAGTAGTAAAATGGGTATAAAAGCATGATTCATGTGGCTTAACATGAAATATGCACTAACATGGATATGGATCATTTTATTCAGCAAAATGGGTTGAAGCAAAGCCATTAGCCTCGACAACAGCCATGGTAATCCGGAAGTTTATCTAGGAGCACATTATTTGTCGTTTCGGATTGCTCATGCGCATCGTCACAGATAATGGTCCCAATTTAGCTTCTGAAGATCTGCAGAAGTGGATGCAGGAAATACAGATTGAACATGTGTTTTCATCCGTTGCACTCCCCCAGGCGAACGGACAAGTGGACAGTATCAACAAGCAGATCTTTGATGGCATTAAAGCCCGCCTTGGCTCGGCGCGGCGTGGTTGGGTTGATGAGTTGCCTAGCATTCTATGGGCGCACCAAACAATGCCTAAGACGAGTACGGGAGAAACCCCAATTAGCTTGGTATATGGCACGGAGGTAATGATCCCTGCCGAGATAGGTCTCCCGTCGCCAAGAATGCTTGCACTAGAAAAACAAAACAATGAAGAGCAACGTCGCTTGGATTTGGACTTGGTTGAAGAAAGACGCGAAAATGCAGCCATCCGCGAAGCGAAATATAAATCTCAATTGGAGAAATATTTTAACAAGCGGGTGCGCGTTTGCACATTTTTACCTGGTGATTTCGTCCTCCGCGATAATGAAGCGTCCAATGCTGAAAAACCGGGTAAACTTGCGCCAAGGTGGGAAGGCCCCTATGTGATCCATGAAGTCCTTGGCAAAGGAGCATACTCTTTGAAGCTCCTTAACGGTTCTAGCGTCCCACGGACCTGGAATGCCCAGCAATTGCGCAGATGTTACATGTAATCTCAGAGCCATTAGCCCCGCGCTTTCCATGAGTCTGCTTACATTAATTCTTGCTTGTAATCTTAGTGACAGTCGTAGCTCTACGCTCTATCGATGAAATAAAATATATTCTATCACTACTTACATTTTTTATATATTTATTACAAATGCATGCAATTCCTTTGTATACACAAAAACACATACTCATGAGCCACAAGATAAAACGATGCTTACACTCACACGTGAGATTGATTATTGTTCATTTTTCTATCCTAAACAAGCAATTGATCACATGCAAATATTGTAAACGAAATATATTATATTCATAAACAAGTACTTGCGCGTCCGCACAACGATACATCAAAAGCAAATACAAACATCTAGGGAATTAAAGCAATCTAGTTTCCTTTCTCCAATCCTTTGTGTTTGTTTGTTTCTCTGCCACTGCGAATATCTCCTTTAATCTATCAACAAAGTCATCGTGTTGCAGCGCAACATCAACAAGGTCCATGATTTGGATTTCCAAATGATCATATTTTTCTTTCGCATCTGTATAGATGGCAGAAGTATCAGTTCCATGCGTGGCGGCTCGGCTTGTGTCCCATTTGGTCTTCAAAGCATGGGCCACATGCAGTGTACATTCTTTGTAGCCCTCAGCATGACCGTCGTTCCGTGCCGCCACCATCAGTTCTGCTACTCTCTCATCTAACTCCGTAGAGTTTAAGATGGATTTTGCGATCTGTATACAAACGCATCAATATAAGATATGATAATTAAGCAAGATATATATGTTTCAAGACAGGGTTAATACCTCCACAACCCCATACTCGCGCAACCAAGTGAGTTGATTCATCAACGACTCTGCCAGGCTCTCTGCTGTGGTACGAGCGACCTCCGCATTATTAGTTTTTTGCTCGTCTTCAGTTAAACGGCGGGTCAACTCGGGCTTCTCAATTCGATGAAGCTTGATATCCTTTTTCAAGGAATCAACCTCCGCATGCAGACGCTCCTGGTCAAATAACATAGAGGTTAGCTCATCAATCTTTTTATTCTTAATGAGGAGATTCATTTTGGTCGCTACCTCATTCGGCTCGCTCCTCTCTCTATGCGAACGAGCCTCCTCTGTTGCGAAAACTGCATCAACTTTCTCTTTCTTAAGTTTCTAGATTTCATTATGCAGAGAAATTTTTTCATTATTGTCACAAACAAGCCTCCACAAAGTGCTTGCGATCTTCAGCATGCTGCGCAGCAGCTGTCTCACACTTTCGCTTCCATGCAAGCGCAGACCATTCTTCGGTCTTCTCCTCCTCAAATTTACTCCTCTCCGCCTCAAGCTCAACCCCCATTCTCCCCAACTTCTCACTCTCAGTCCCAACCTTGAATCATTTTGATTCAAACTCATCCCAGTCCTTGTTCATGCTGCACCATTCGCGCACAATCCTGTGTGTAACCGACGAGGCCTGCGCCGTTTCCAAAAGATAAGCTTGATAAATTTGGTCCCTGAGTTTTTTCTTCTTGGCATTTGACCTCCGCCGGTGGATAAATTCCCTTATACCATTCTCTGCAAGCTTGCAGATCGGTAAAGGTGTCGCTTTGTTTTAGTTTCCACACTGGCTCATGAACAGCAGAGGCCCTCTTGGTGGAGTAAGTCCGATAATAATAATCCACAAGAGTCTCCTAGGGGCGAATAGGCGACTCCTCATCAGGATCGTCAAAAAATGAGGAGAACCCTTGACCAGCAGTAGAGGGACTCACTCCTTTAATTGTTGAAGCAATTTTTTCGGCATGAGTGGGAGAGACAGTCGTCTCTTGGGTCACAGCTTTAGTCTCCGCGGAAGGGGGGGGGCAGTATCTTTTACCTGCTCGCCAGCAGGATTTTCCACAGAAGTTTTTTGTTACTCTTCTTTAGGAGCACTTTTTTCTGGCACATCAGGGATAAAAGGCTCCGCGCCAGGAGCCACTTTATCCCCTTCCTTACCATCAGGATGGCTCGACGATGGCTCAGAGGTTGTGGAGGCCTGCGTCTCCTTCACAATTTTCTCTGCAACAAATAAACACAAGTGTCAAACATAAGGCAGTGTGCAACTATTACAACAGAATGTTTAAAACGTAGACATATCTGGAGAAAACTTTTTTGCAAGAGCATCTAGATTGCCCTTCTTGCCGATGCGCGGCCGCGCAACTTTTTTTGCCGGAGATGGTGGTGCAGTCTCAGATTCCTTCCTCTTCTTTGAAGGATGCTTCAACACCTCCTCTGGGCTTGAAGGTATTTCCAAAGGATCATCTGGGTTAGAGGCAGGGATAGATGATGTGTCAATAGGCTCTGGTTTTGGTTTCTTCAAACCTACAGGCGCAAGACCTTCTAATGAGTCCGACACCACCACATAATCACACCAAGAATCAGATACGAGACGCGTACCTTTCTTGCTCTCAGGTTTTACAGCCGCAGATGTCTTAGGTGGTTGACTATCTGGTTTGGAGGAAGGTGGCGCAGCAGCAGCGGTTGGTTTCTTTTTCTTCTTGGAATCAGGGCCTATGCCCAAGTTTAGCAAATCAGCTACATAATCAATAGTAAAGGGAAAACGTTGCGCCATAAGTTATATTGCAATATTACTTAGAATCAATATCTAGCAGTAATATTGCAATACTAACTCAGGCGTTACAACATACCACGTACCTGTTGTAGAAAAAGGTTGTGCGTTAAGGTTTTCTTTCTTGGGAATTTCAAAATTTCCCAAAATCTGATCAAACCATGGCTCCTCATTCTCCTCAAGAGGCACAACAGCCATCTTTCCATTGCATCATCAAATACGCACTTATAACAGTTGATCATAACAAGTTATATAAGGAACATACCGACGCCTTCTTCAGTATAAACTGGCTTCTCTTGGCGTTCCCTCTTCCACAAAATACTCATCCCAACAGCGATTAATGCCCTTTCTGGCAAAATAATATTGGGCACATCCTTAATATTTTCATATCACACTTTGTTGGTAGGAATGGCCAATGTCTCCAGTTCTATATCCTCTCCGGCCCTGAACGTCATCGCCGTCGGGATAACCGCCGCCTTCACATTAAAAAAAATTCTGTTTCCAGTCATTGTACAACTTTGGAGGCACAAGTAACAAGCATTTGGCTTGAAGTCGTTGTTGGAACGAATAGAATCCTAAAGCACAATGCAACTGGTAAAAAACTCGAAACTTCTCAACCGTTAGAATAATGTTCATCGATCGGCAAACAAACTCAAAATGCCTGATTCTGACCATTCCCATGGGATTCAATTGAGAGATATGGAATTTGTAGATGTCAAGAATTTCAAGCATGAAATGGGTCACTAGAAGCCTGAAGTTTCCCTCGGCAAAATCATCATAGAACAAAGTAATGTAACCGGCCGGAGCATCCGCCGGACCCTCCTTAGGGTAAAAAGCTCCCAAGGATTTGACGAACAAGAAATTATTAATCAAGGTACCAAAACCTTCTTTCTTCCACTTCAACGGTGGAAGTAACGATGTCGCCGGCATCTCGACTCTCCCGGAACTGGCACCAATAGCCATAGCTCTAATGAAGGAAAATTTCTTAAGGAGGGAATAGCAGAGAAGAAGAAGAGGAAATTTCAATGTTGAGGTCAAAGAGATTTTGAAAGCATAAGGAACAGGGCATCCGATCATCTTCTATTTATAGTGATCGCAATAAATGCCTCGGTAAACGGGTAAGCTCCTCCATGCTTTTTGCAAGCCCAAGGCAACAACAGGGCGAGTGGGGAACAGTAACTGTCACTCACGCGCGCGTGTAAGTCACTTTCGCCATCAGGCAATTAATGTTGTATGATTGACACCTGTTGACAGCTGTCAAACAGTACTCAAAACCTCACAATAACACGTGTTCTCTCACCAAACCCTGACACAAGACTGCTTTTTCAAGAGGTTTTCTTATCCAAGAAGTTTCCTTTTGCCTTCAACACAACAATCTATAAGCATGCAACACATCATTTTTCTTTAGTCCAGTGCTCCACCTACTTGCTACTTGCGCATAGGAGCAACACTTGACTGGGGGGACTTGAAGGGGTATGATCCCAAAAACCTTGCGCCAAGCAAGGGAACCATACCCACTATTAACTGCCAAGGAAACCTTGCGCAGGCTTCTCTGCCAAAGAAAGACTCACTAAATTCTGCGCCAGATATCTAAAGAAGGAAAAGATCATTTAACTACCTTGCGCGGGCTCGCGCAAGGTTCAAAGTTAACCTTGATTAATTTCCTTGGGTAATATTTCATTCATAAAACTTGCGCAGACATTTGTACCAAAACAAGAACTCAGCAGACGTTGCGCTAGACAGCAAAGAGGGGAAAAGATCATTTTGCTACCTTGCGTCGGCTCGTGTAAGGAAGATAGTTAATCTTGAGAATTTCCTGCCATTATGGGTTTCCATAAACCTTGTGCAACCAACAGCACAACAAAGGAGATTTCCAATTCTCTGCACCAAGCATCTAAAAAGGGAAAGGGATCATTTAACGACCCTGCGCCGCCTGCGTAAGGAAACAGTTAATCTTGAGTGACTTTTCCTTAGTGAAGAATTTCTGTTCACAAGAAATATTGTAGAGGCAAAAGGAATCTTTTCTGTTGTAACAGAATGTGGCGAGCAACAGATGGGTTACAGCTGTGAGATCTTCTAGAAGCCATTAATGCCCAATCGTGCAAAGCATCTTTCGGTTATAACCAAATGCCATATGGCAGCATCTGGGACGACCAAGAAAGCTCACGGTGATGGCATGGTTACATCAAAGGAATAGAATGATCTCATGACGACACGTGGCATATCCCTAGCCGTTGATAACAGGTCGATCCATGTGCGTAGACTGTAACGGCAACACGTAACGGAATGGCAGAGATTCCATTAAGTTTTCAGCTCTCCTTTTTGGCGCCCAAAATCTGGCTATAAATAGGTAACTTCAGGTACAAGGAAGGCATTCACTCTCACTTTCTCTCTCTTACTTCACTTAAAACTATTTCCGACTACCTGTACTTATTCTCACGCCGGAGGGTGGTCAGAGAGAGAACCCCCTTCTCCCCATGGCTAGTCTGATGGTGTTTTGTTTTGCAGGATCAGTCGGAGTATAGTTGCAACCATCATCATCGCGAAACCAAACGAAGGATTAACCCTTTTATGCAAGGAACCAATGTAACAACTCGAAAATTCGATTGTTATCTTTTCTTTTGTTTTTCGTTTATCTATCCTTTGTAAATCCGAGATTCGGTTAATAATAAAGTCTATGTTAACTAATTATGGTATTGTACGTTATTATCGCATCTAATCGCTTATTAAATCGCATTTTCATTTATCTATCCTTTGTAAATCTGAGATTCGGTTAATAATAAAGTCTATGTTAATTAATTATGATATTGTACGTTATTATCGCATCTAATCGCATCGTGAATCTCATCGCATCGCAAATCGCAGTTATTTATGTGTGTTATATTATTTATGTGTTATGTGTGTTTGTGGTTATGTTTACAATCGCTATCGCATCGCTCTCGCACTCTCGAATCGCTAAATCGCACTATTATATCAACTATAACGCTTAACGCTTTATTAAAACGCTTAATATAACTAATAAATGCGAACCGAATAGCCAATCGAACATTTAACGCGAAATAATCGACGAAAACCCAACTTTTGGTACAAGTTCGCTCGAACTTAGTAACCCCAAGTTCGGCCGAACTTGCCTGGCCCAACAGAACCCTCATTTGCCTCAAGTTCGCTTGAACATGACCTCAGGGAGGTCAAGTTTGGTCGAACTTGGCTCCCATTCTCTCAAAATCCCTCAAGTTCGCGCGAACTTGCATGAATACATGCAAGTTCGGCCGAACTTGTCTCCCTCAGCCCCTTCTCCTATAAATACCAAGCTCATCCCTCTCATTTGAACTTGCTGTAAGTTCGCCCAGAGCTCTCAAAACCCGAAACCTTCATGTTCTAAGTAAGAATCAAACCGATTTCACTACAACAACGTTTATCAACAACCAACAAAGGTTTACAACGATTTTGCACAAGGATCTACCTTCGTTTTCATCAAAAACCCATTCTTTTACGAAAATCTCCATCTTTTTCTTCAAAACTTCTGTTTTTAACTTAGATCTACACAATACGAGTTCGTTTGGCGATAGTAGAGACTTCCCAAACACGAGTTCTACAAGATCTCGGCTTGTAAGTGATAGATCTGAGAAAACACCATGCTAAGAACGTTAAATAATGTGTTTTAAGTGTTAAATAGTCTTTTTTTAAATTGCACGTCTATAATACATTGAATTGTGTTTTAAATTGTAATGTTTGGTGTTTTTCTTGCCAAAACAACCCAAAACATCATGGCTAAGTTCAAAACATGATGCCTGCATCTTAATAAATATGCATTCTCACACTTCTCACGAAAATGGTCCTTTTACAGGAACCTCACCATATATATATATATATGACAAGGATCCGTTAGAAACCACCTTTTATTGAGAGAACCGCGAGAACCGGTGTGAACACAAACAGTAACACCTAAAAAATCCAAAAAAATACCAACTTTTTTTTTGTTTTTTTAATATTTTTTGAAAAAGTCGCTATATTTACTCAACAATAAAGAAAAATTTTTCAAAAAAATTTTTTTAGTACCAACTATCCATACGCATGTGCATTTTCGTCATTTCTTTGACAAATTCCATAATACATTAGAAAGATTAGACAATGGTACTTTCATTTACACTACCATGTGTAACACACTACTTTTTACGTTACCAATCTTAACAATGCACATGTGTATCTATATATATCAACATGAAATATAACTAATACAATACCATTACCTTCTACCATTTATAATACAATACCAATACCAATATTTTCACTTTATTACATGTATATCAACACCGTTTATATCATCCAATCAACATATTATATCATAAAGTGACAACTATAATGAACCCATCATCCACTAGATATAACTAACCAAAAAACGTATATATGAGCCTACTTCATCATTCAATATCACAAACTTTTTGTACCAAAACACGGTATATAATTTTTATACATAATGATGCACATGTGCATTTAATGTAAAATTGAGTGTATTATGAATGGTATTGTAAATTAAAGTGCAATTGTCTACTAGTGATAACGCATTTCTGAATTTCTCGAAGTTATGATACATATGCACATGTGCATGGATAACTGTTAATCGAAAAAAAAAGTTTTTTTTTTGTAACGAAATATAACGATTTTTATTAAAAAATACCAAAAAAAAGTTTGAGTGCTTTATTGATTTTTTAGATTTTATTTTGCAATAAAGGTGGTTCTCGCATGAACCTTACCATATATATATTCTCTTTAATTTGAGTATAGTATTGCTATATATTTAAATGAAAAAATATTGATATGTTACGTGATTAACATTATCTAGGGTTGAGCAATAAGTGAATCGATAATCGAAACCGAACCGGAATAAACCAAAAACTTAATTAACTAAAAACCGATCAACCAAAAACCGAATCAACCAAAAACCGGTTATCGGTTTTTTGTCCCCTCCTTTAGCCAAATTAACCAAACTAAACTATTCATATATTTCTAACTTTTACATCTCCAGTTCAAATATTTCATTTTTTATACATCAATTTTATGTGTTTATACATCTATTTATGTATTTATAACCAACAGTTCTAGCACAAGTTTGGTTTTGACAATTAATTGAAATTATATGAACCGAACTAAAAATCGTCAATCTAACTGAATAAACTGAATTAATTAACCAAAAAATGAATGGTAAATAAAATAGACTAACCAATAACTTCGGTTTTGGCTTCGGGTAAGGATAATAACCGAACCATATACACCCCGACAGTCAGTGACCGATCAAGAAATTATTTGTTGGGGTGCGGATGAGGGGTTCAACCATATTTTCAAGGGTGTGGTCGGGTTTTTTTGCCTAAAAAATACACAAATTTTTTTTTCAAGAAATGCGTCCGCCCACCCGCTAAGACACATAGATCCGCCCCTGCCTAGAGTATATTTGTTTCCCGCCGCTTCACCCAGACACCCTTCTAGTCTAATACCATACATGTATTGGAACCTATGAAAATTTTAACAATCAATTTCATGCCTCGTATATCGCTCGAATTTTTGTTTCAATAACGGTACTATCTTTTCTTGAAGAAATCGAAATTGTTTGATTGTAACGTTGATATAAAGGTTTGAACTTATTACACATCACCGAATTGAACTCTTCGTATCAATGAATGTGAACTCATTCTCCCTTTCATTCGACCGTGGGTATTCTAATTAATACTCTAAATAATATTATTTATCTTTAAAAAAAATATTTTGTATAATATATATATATATATATATATATATACACGACACTTATTGCAACATAAATGAGTCAAATAATTGATACTTTAAAGTGTAAACTGTCAAAATGGTTCATAAATTTGGTCACTTTTCTCATCTTACTTCAAAACTCAAACCTTTTAAATTTGGATTCTTGTGATTTCATTTGTTGTTATTTTTATCCAAAATAAAAATCTAATCAGATTTTTCAGTTAACATCCAGTTTTTTTGTATTTTTCCTCTTATAAAGAATGACAAAATGATCTTTTTATTATAACAAATTAAAAAAATATGATCATTGAGTAAAAAGACAAAAAAAAAACTAGGTGTTAATTTAAAATTTTAACCAAATTTTGATTTTTGATGAAAATGGCAACAAAATTGAAACCACATGGACCATTTTTGCAGTTTACTCTACTTTAAAACTTCTCAAAATTTAAATAAGAGTAAATTGTCATTTTAGTCCAAATAGTTTTTTTCTCCACTAGGTTCCTAAGTTTTCCATTTTTTTGCCATTTGATCACATTGCTTAACTCAATTTAAAAATCTGGTTATAACCAGGGGTATTTTTGGTATTAAAAAAAGTTTTCAAATTGTCATATTCATACAAAACCGTTTTTATATTTTTTTTCTTTTAATAATTTATATATAATATATAATATAATCATTATTATAATTATAACTAAATCACTTGTTTTATTTTTATCAGTATGTGTATACATATAACATACTATCTAATTCTTTCTACACACACAAAAACCATCGCTGCCATAAACCAACATCAGCCACCACCGAATTACCTCCACCAACCACAGCTAGCATCACTGCTACCCACTGGCCACCACGTGCTACCACCACATCCCCGGGATTCCTCTCCACCACCACCATCCCACCCTTCCCCAAATCAAAAGCCACCACCTCCACCAAATCTAGCCGACAACCACTATTATCTCAATTAAAAACCCTAATATGCTTCCTCCTTCGTTTTCCTAGCATTCCACACCACCATGGCTCCGACGACGAACAGACCAGAGATAGGATTGCGTATTGTGTATCAAGTTGGAAAAGAATAACTTATAGGAGGTATTTTTTTCTAATTGTAGATGTTAGAGAGAGAAACGGTTGAGGTGATGATGTTGTTTTGGGGGAGATGAAGAAGAAATGCAGATGGGCGGTTTGACCCAGGTTTAGGAGGTTTATGCTGTAAATTGATTCTTATCTTTGACTCTTTATTCTGAATTTGATTGTTGTCTCGAGTGATTATGGGGTGGGTGGGGTGGTAATGGTGTGGTGGTTGTGGTCATTTGCAGAGACAAGGAGAGATGGGTTGTTGGTGATGGCTGGTGTAGCGTGCCGGATATTTTTAAGGTTGGGTGGGGTTTCAGATCTGGCAATGCTGGTTTTGTGGCAGGGGGTGTGGCGGTGGTGGTAGGTGTTTATGGTGGTGGTCGAGGGTGTTGGTTATAAGCGTGTGTAAATGTATGTATGTATGTATGTATGTATAGGGGTGAGATTTGGTAAAAACGCCTAAAAGTGTGAAAACGGTGAGAACGATTTTGGTGTTGACATGTGGCGTTGGTGCTAACTTACACTAAGAGGTAATATTGTCAAAACGTCCATGCACATGCTATTCACATGTCAAAGACCACCCACATGCAAGTCACATGTACATTCCACCATCCTTTTTAAACTCCCGTAACTTTTTTATACGTGATTATTTTACAAAAAAATCACCATAAATCGAGTGTTGTATTATCTTTCCAACGAGTATACTATTGCTATACTTTTGAAAATAAAAAAATGTCATGAACTGGTGTGTTCACATAAAAACGCCATAAAACACTCAGTTCAGAAAAAAAACGCCATGAAAATACACAGTTGAAAACGCCATAAAAACACCTAGTTCAGAAAAACGCCATAAAACTAGTTGAAAACGCCATAAAAACATGAAAATCCAGTTCAAAAACGCCATAAAAAACAAAGTTCAAAACGCTATAGAAAAACAAAGTTCAAAACGCCAAAAAAATACAAAGCTCAAAACGACATAAAAACACAGTTCATTTTTTTTTTTGAAAAATATATCAATAGTATACTCATTGAAAAGATTAAAAAACGCTGAATTTTATGGTGTAATTTTTTTTTAAAAAGTAATCACGTATAAAAAAGTTATTGACGTTTAAATATGACGGGGGGAATGTCATGTGATTAACATGTGCACTCTTGTTTGGATCCTCCCATATTACCTCTCCTGGTAGTTCTAAAGTTCCTATTATTTACAAAAATGCCACCGCATCAATCTTAGCCACAAATCATACATCGTTTTCACACTTCTAGGCATTTTCTCTGGAACCCCTCTCTCTCTCTCTCTCTCTCTATATATATATATATATATATATATATAGGATGAGGATCATTACAAAACACTTATTATTGCGAGAACAAAAAGAACAACTCTAAATCATTAAATTTTGGGATTTAATGTTAATATTTTTTAAATTTTATGTTTCTTACATTCATATTTATATCATATATACAATAAAAAATCATATATTTTTATCTACATATAGCTTACATACATGTAGTTAATTTCACCTACATATGTGTAGGTTATATCGAAAATGAAAATTTTTCATATTTTGTTTTGAATTCTAGTGTGAGAAACAGTAAATCTTATATTTTTAACATTTTTATTTACTTTTTAGGTTTTTAGGATTGAAAAATGGGTGATTCATTTTGTTATGCGTTTTCTCGCAATATTTAGTGTTCTGCACAGAACCTTCCCATATATATATATATATATAGAGAGAGAGAGAGAGAAACGGGTTCTGGAGAAAACGTCTAGAAGTGTGAAAACGATGAGAATGATTTTCAGCCACAAGATATTTATGATTTGTGGTTAATATTGATGCATTGACATTTTTGTAAATAATATGAACTTTAGAATTACCAGGAGAGGTAACATGGGAAGATCCAAACAAGAGTGCACATGCTAATCACATGCTATTTCCCCCGTCATATTTAAATGCCAATAACTTTTTTGTACGTGATTTTTTTTAAAAAAAATTACACCATAAAATTCAGTGTTTCTTAATATTTCCAAAGAGTATACTTTGATATATTTTTCGAAAAAAATGAACTGGGTTTTTATGGTGTTTTGAACTTTGTTTTTCTATTGCGTTTTGAACTTTGTTTTTTATGGCGTTTTTGAACTGGGTTTTCATGTTTTTTATGACGTTTTCAACTAGTTTTATGGCGTTTTTATTTGAACAAGCAGTTCATGTCATTTTTTTTTATTTTCAAAAATATAGCAATAGTATACTCGTTGGAAATATAATAAAACACTCGATTTTATGGTGATTTTTTTAAAATCAATCATGTATAAAAAAGTTACGGGAGTTTAAAAAGGATGGTGGAATGTGCATGTGACTTGCATGTGGGTGGTCTTTGGCATGAGAGTGACATGTGCATGGACATTTTGACAATATTACCCCTTGGTGTAAGTTAGCACCAACGCCACATGTCAACATCAAAATCGTTCTCACTGTTTTAACACTTTTAGGTGTTTTCACCAAATCTCACCTCTATATATATATATATATATATATATTATAATTTAGAAAACAAATGTAAAAGAGTTTTGGATGAAAATGACAATTTAGAAACCTTTTTTTGTTAATGCCAAAAATACCCCTGGTTATAATCAGGTTTTTAAACTGAGTTAGTCAATGTGATCAAAATGACAAAAAAATGGAAAACTTAGAAACCCAAAAAAGCAAAAAATTATTTAGACTAAAATGACAAATTAAGAAAAACCTTAGAGACTAAAATGACAATTTTCTTTTTAAACAACCATGAAGACCAAACCGAGGGCATATCTCCACTGTCACGCAACAAGAAATTATTTATTATGTTCGTATTTAATATTCGTGTTACACCTTATATTTCAGAATTATTACACCTAAAAGAAAGCTGAGTATTACATAATTAATACAAGTAGCACCATTATTTGAGTGATTAGTCACCCATCCTTGTTACACAACCTGCTCCGTTGCATATTTATATTTTTTCTTTATTAAATATGGTTTAGCCTCTTGACAAGTTGGGACTAGTGAACACACTTAGAGGTGCACAAATCAGGTTTTGAGTCTAAACCTGTCAGGTTGGTTCAGAGGTTCGGGTTTAAAACTCGGTTTTTACTGTTTCAGATTATTTTGACCGGTTTAGTGTCTAAGTTTCTAAACTGACAGTTTCTTTTACGGTAAAACATATATTAAAACAGGTCTTGTAAGAAACTAGACAAAATAAGACACGGTTACAAATTGATTCAGGAGACCGACGATTTAAGTTGGTTCCCAACCCGATTTGGTTCCGATTCCAGTTCAGTTGCTAAGCGGTTTATTTTTTTTTCTTTCACCTCTGAACACAATCGGTCCATAGCCCATCGATTTAAATTTGACAATCCACCATTAGATTTTTATTTTTGGTGTCTAAATTTTTGAAATTTATTTACTAACAAATTTCTATACGTATTTTAAAATTTTAGTACAAAGAGACTTATGATAATAACGATTATAATTATATTTTCTTGCTACTTACATTATTTACATTATATATAATTTAGAGTAAACTTCCGTTTTGCTCCTTGTGGTTTGGTCGTCTCCAATCCTTTAAAAATAGCCAGTTTACTCCCTGATCTATTTAACTTATTTCATTTCACTCTCCGCCTCTAACTCTGTCTAAAATGTTTGTTAAATATAAGAGTATTATGGTAATTCATTAAATATATATTGAAATTGATTTTTATAATCCATTTATTTTGTCTTTTATTGATATAAAAATACATAAAATATAAGCATGTATAACAAAAAAAAAAACATTCAAATCCCTTTTACTTCATCACCCATCTTCTCTCTTTATATCTCCTTCTCCCCCTCTACCTTCACAGACCTACCACCAGGAACACTCACTAGACACCTCCACCACCACCACCACAGATCCCTCCTACCAGCCCTCGTCATAACCACCCCCACGCTACCACCACCCACCAGCTCCCACCACCACCACCGCCGCTGCCATTACCACCCCACCATCACCACCACCGCCGTCGCCGCCGTCGCCGCCGTCGCCGCCGTCGCCGCCGTCGCCGCCGTCGCCACCACCACAGACACCATCTCTTAGTCCGCCTCGCTCAGATCTGAAGGAGGCATCAAATCGACCTTAGCAACCTAGCAGCTCAGGTACCAAACGGCGGCGGCAACAGGTACGATCGGGTTTCTGTGATGATTTTGAAGGTGAAGTGGTGAACAGTTTGTTGTTGGGATTTGGGGAAAGGAAATTTCGGATTTCTTTTTGAAGTGGTGACAGTGTGATGGAGGTGGTTGGGCGATATAATGGTGGCAGGTGGTTGGTGAGGCGGTGGCTGATGGCGGAACTCCGGTCACCGTCCTCAGTAAATCCACCGCCGAGTGACCCACCGTCTTCACCACCACCACCACCGACATTTACTACTGGTGATGGACCTGAGACGATGTCATTGCCGGAGTTTGCAACAGTAGCCGATGATTCATGTGAATTGTTTCCTGTTTCGGCCGCGGGTCGTCGGCGGTGCTGATGGCGCTGATGGGGTTGAAGGCGGCTGGGGAGGGTTGAGAGAGGAGATAGTGCAGAGAAGGTAGAGAGGGAAGAGATTTTATTATTATATAGAATATAATTTTTTATTTGTAGTTTTACTAAAATACCCTTAGTTTTATAGTTGAAGTTACCAAAATACCCTTTCAGTTAACAAATAATTTGGATAGAGTTAGAGACGGGGAGTAAAATCATGAAGGGCTTCATAGATCAGGGAGTAAACTGGCTATTTTTAAAAGATTGGAGCAAAACCATTAAAGTGACTAAACCACAGGGAGCAAAACAGAAGTTTACTCTATTATTTATAACTTAAAAACAATGGTCGGTGGGATTCCCACCGACAAACCAACTCCTCAAGTTTGGAACTTGACATAAAGAGCCCCTAACAAAAAGACAAAACAACCAATGAACTTTAGAATTTTATAAAATGGCCACTAAACTTTTAAATTGACATTTTCAACCCTTCAGTTCTAACTTTTTAAATTTATTCTCGTATTTTCATTCTTTAGCTTAAAAAAAAGCTATTTTCGCACTTGGTTATTTTTATGTACGTGTCGGTGTAAATCCATGTTTCATGCTTATTTTTATATACGTTTTCAGTTGGTCTACATTTTGAAATTTTCATGTACACAGTATAAATCAACATTTCAACGTAATCGATAAAAATTACGTTTCGACATGTTTTTTTTCAACGAGTTTGGTCAAACAAAATATGTTTTCATACTTATTTTTGCATACTTTTCAGTTGGTTTAAGTTTTGATGTAAACAGTGTTCGAAAATGAGTCGGGTTAAATTTAATATGTTTTCATTCGAAAGTATAAATTCGAGTTACTGTACATTTTGATGTCGCTAAGTATTAATGCAAAGGTAAGGATGGAGTAGTGTTTAGGTGAAACACTGACTAAACAAAGCAACTAGGTTTCGATTCCGTTTATTTTGTAACGACAGTGTTTTAGATCGAATTCGTCAAAGCACGCATTTTAATATGGTTAACGCATCACACAACGTGCCGCTAAGACACCAACTATAAACAACCAATGTGTTGTTTGCCGCTGCAATGCGTGGCCTATAGCCACAATCTAGTTTATCTTATTGAGGAATGTCGGTGGCTTTTACGCCATCAACCCCTCAAATTTTTTAACTATTATTTTGTTTTTAGCCTTCAAGTTTGAAAGTTTTCATTTATAACTCATGCACTATTACCCTCTGTTTCACACACCTAATCTTTTAAAAATTGCAATTTTAACCACTATGGTTAATAGCTTTATAAAATATCATTTTTACGTGTTGTTCTTTTACTTAAAAAACTATTTTTTACGTGCACCATGCTCTTTAGTTACCTACGAAGTCTAACCCCTAAGCTTTCATATAATGTCGCATATTGGTCGTGTGTTTTTTCACTTGGTTAAAAGCATTGTGTTTTACACTTTTTATTAATTGTCCTTTATGCATTGTGTTTTATGAGTTATGTGTAGCGCATTGTGTCTTACGCATTTGTGTGTAGCACAACATGTCTTATGCATTGTGTTTTACACTTCGTATGTGACTACATAATTCGGCGTGCCGGCACAACGAGCAACGGGGCAAAATACTAGTATTATAGTATTATTGATAGAGGGCACATGAATAATTTCCATTTGTAATTTTGTACTTTCCTTTTTTTCATTCTGTGTATAGTAGTTTATTTTTTTAATAGTATTGTTTTTAGTATACCTATCAAACAAAACTGGTACCGGTACTATATTCGTTTTCCTTTCTGGCTTTATACATACACCGATCGAACAATATCGGTATTGGTACCGTATTCGTTTTTATGGTTTTCTCTCAATTATCCTTTGCGTATATTTATTAATATATTATAAAGTTATACAGATTTTTGAACATATAGTCGCAATGTGCTTATTGTTACCTATGAAAGTTCTATTCGTATACGTCAAATATAGTTGATTTTTTTATTGTCACAAACCGAACATATATCAACCAAACAACATTGGTAACGGTACCGTATTCATTTTTATGGTTTTTTCTCAACGTGACGATATAAAATTCATTAAACACATATTTGTATTCACAATATTTTTTTCGGTATTGTAAGCTATATCAAGTGTCGATACTATACCTTGTACCGTAACCGATACCAACAAAACAACACTGCTCAGTTTTGGAAGGTTATGAATCGAGTGCCGGTACCATATAAAAATATAGAAGTCGTTTTGGAAGGTTGTGTGTTTTGTCACAGCATGGCGGAGACCTCGGATCACATCTTTACGAGGTGTTATGTCGCTACGGCTGTTTGGCAATGGGTTTGTCAATGTGTAAAATTCATAATATTTATGCCTTTTCATTTAAAGATCTTTTGAAGTATCACAATCACATCGGCACAGGAGCTCATAAAAACGAAGTGGTGCATGATCTGGAAAGCTAGAAATGTGAAGGTTTTCTCCGATAAAGAGTGAAAAGTTGAAGATATTAAGGATAGTATTAGATCGTATATTTTTTTATGGCTTTAAAACAGATCTAGATTCAAGTGTATATGATGGTCCAATTGGTGTAAATTTCATTTCTTGTAAGCTAATGTAGGTTTGTTGTTGCTACCTTGCTTGTTGGCTTGCTGGTGTTGTGAATTAAGTGAATCTTTTGAGAGAAAAATATTGTACATCTATCGAATATAAATTTTTTTATTTCAATAATATTTATGCTACATAGTATTAGCTATTTACAACACCCCACTAAATTTTATGATTTTCTTTAAAAAAGTATAAATTTATAACATCTCATACTTTTGATGATATTTTTAATATGTTTTAGGTTCCTTTTGTATATTTCTAATATTTTAGAGTGAATTATCATTTTCTACATGATTTGCTTACTTTTGTTTGTTTCATCAAAAAAGTTTTTTACGCATCTAGATCTCCGAGGGTTCCAAATCTGACCAATTCCATCTAACTACTTAATCTATTTTTTAGTCTTAAATCTGGGGCATTTATATATTGGTAAAGGATCATGTATAAGAGAAGAATTTTGTACGAAGTGTAGGAGACAATCATGATCACACATTTGTTTTTCTCAATTTAAAAAAGAGAATGGTATAATGGTCTTTTCTCACTTTAACTAGTTTCCAACTTGATTTTCAAACGGCTACAACTTTTTCATACGTTAATATTTTTAAAAAAAAATTACACTGTATTAACGAGCATTTCATTCTCTTTAATTCGAGCAACTTATTACTATGGTATTCTTAAAAATAATTTATAGGACTTTAAATACTCATTACGTGATTACGTGATTTTGAATACCCAGTACCCATTACGTGATTTTTGAATACCCATTACATGATTACACATTTAATATGATTTGTTATAACTAATGTTAATACAATTATGCTTATTACGTGATTACACATTCAATAATAAGAACTTGATTGTTTATGCTTTATTACGTCGTTAAATCTCCAATATATGACATTATGTTGCTATTATAGGTTGGGTTGGCTAATGTTTTGTATATAATTTATCCTTAATACGTGATTATACCTTAAATATTAGGTATTCCATATGAAATATTATGTGTTACGTTACGTAATCACCCAGTATAGTTTCACATAGATACTATAATGAAATCATGTAATCACGAAATGCGTATTTAAAATCACGTAGTCATGTAATCTACATAGTCAACTATTGTTACGTAATTACGTAATCACTTAGCGTGGTTTCACATAAAATACTACAATGAAATCAAGTAATCACATAATGGGTATTCAAAATCGCGTAGTCACTTACTGTGGTATTCAAAATCACGTAATCACGTAATATGCTTTCAAAATCCTTCAAAAAAAATTATTGTTAAAATATAGCAATAGGCTGCTCGAATTAAAGAGAATGAAATGCTTGTTAATACGGTGTAATTTTATAAAAAAATATAGACGTATGAAAAAGTTATAGCCATTTGAAAATCAAGGGGGAAGTGGGTTTATGAGTTAACAATATTGGATTTTCCTATTTTACCATTTTCCCCACTTGTTCCTTTGTTTTTTGTTATGTGAATTATATATTTGGGGACCACTTAATCTCAACCATTGATCTTGCAAATCAAGGGTCAAACTTGTCTCCTACACTTCGTACAATTCTCTCCTCTTGTAGAATAATCTCTCTCTTTATATATCTTTACCTGTTTATTCATATAATTCATTTTCAACCATAATTTTCACCATCTTCGGGCTGACATCTAAACCATTAAACACCTGCGGGATGAATCCTGAATACGAATCACATAGGTCAAGAATCGACGATAATGGTTGTTTTTTCCCACGGGATCTTCGGAAACTAACTTAACAAAACCCGAACCAACAAAACCCCACTACAGATATCAAGCCATTTAGCCATTCCAAGCAATACAACCCACCGCGGCATGTAGAAAGTGACGACCAACCACTCATTGTAGTGAAGAATAAAGGGCCACTAACGGAATTTAGGCTTTGTTGAAGATTTGAATTTGGGCCAAAACTGGCAATTTCGTGAGCGAAAGCTATGGAAGGGGATACAATATTGGTGAAGAAAGTTGTAATTTTTGTTAGTTGACACGGTGAATAGTAGCTCCGTCGGTGGATTGGGGGTTACTGGAAGTCTGACGGGAAAAAGATGCGAACAACACTATCAATCTCCTTGTTAAAAGAGAAAGGAGGTGGGGGGCTAGGGTTTGGATTTTGGAAGTCAGATGGTAAAAGATGCAAAAACACCATCCCCATGAGACTCCAGTCTGAACCTTTTGTGTTAGATCCACACTTGTAGAGGCATTTGGACCCTATTCTACTCATTTCAACACTTACGGCAAAGATGAAGTTCGGCAACGGTTTGATGGTGAAGATGGTGAGTAGGGATGTCTTATTGAACTTCAAATCGGTGATAGTGGGTTGATACAGAGAGGTGGCGAATTCAGTAGCGACGGAGATGGTATATCCGACAGTAGGGAGAAGCCGATGATGATGCGTGTGTGTCTTTCCGCCTAGAAGGTAAGCTCCGGTAATCAACTCAGTTGAGTCAAACAATAATGGTGCTCGTGCTTTTAAGATAATGCATTTAATCTATGAGAAATGATATATACTTTTAAAAATATAAAATTTTTCTACTTTAATTAAAGTTAAATTAAAAAAATATCAAAATGCCCCTAATTTAACGTTAAAATGGATGGAGTTAACCTATTAGATGAAAAATGATAATATTTGTAAACCTCGGGACCCAGATGTGAAACAAACCTTTGGATGAAACTGGCAAAAATGAATAAATTATAAGGACGAAAATGACAGTTTACTCATAAATTTATGAAAACAATGAATCCCGCGTTCTCACCTCGGACATCAACACAACCACCGACAAACAAACCCCTTTTTCAAACATCTATAACAATATCTTGATGGATGAGCAAGAAACACACCACTCGTCCACACCTTACCAAGTAAGCTCATATTTTGGCATTTGCCAATCCTAAAACTTTGTCACATTCACCAACTTTGGTAATGATGCGTGTGTCGTGTTAGTCTAGTTAATTTAATAACCATTTGCACAATTAGGTGAGTTATTAACTTTTAGACACTTTCACCTAGTTTTAAATTTACAGAACATAATTATTACGTAGACCAAACACACACAATAGGCAAGCGTACATATCGTTTGTAGTAGAATTTATGTAAGAACCAAGTATTGAACCCAAATGATACGATTGTTATTACTTAACTTTTAGATTACCAACTAGTTGATTAATTATCTTTTGTTAAACTATATTAAAACATAAAATAAAAGCAAGTAGTAGAGAATATCAAGAGCACAATGAGTGTTGCTTTTGATCTTCGTATCCACATAGTTAAATTATTGGCAAGTGGTGAGGTTAATTAATTCAAAAGCCTGACTCCTAGCTAAGGTTACCGACGAGTTTTTATTAAATTTACAAATTCTAACTTTGAGGTTAAAATAGAAGCAGAGCCGGCTAAAGATGATTCATTGCTCAACCTTAGAAGAAGCTTCTTTTTAAGGAACAATCCCTTAATTATGGGTTAGTTACATCCAACTAGTCTTCTTTCTTTTACAAATTCCCATGGTTTGCGATCCTCTAAAGGGCAAATCTCTGTCTCACTTCAAAGATTGCCAAGGATATATCTAAGTGCTCCCCATAGGTTGACGCTTGTGATTAATTGAGGCGATTGATCTTTATTTAACGTGAGGCATTATAATAATAAAAGATATCTATAAAGACGTATAGTATTTTAACATGGGTTCACTAAATCTTGGTTCACGCCAAGCCTAACATATAGACCGTTTTAGACAAGTTGCATAACAAAGCATTAGACTCTGCGGACAAACAATGATATACTTGATAAACCAGGGTTTATCACAAGATGTGTTTCTACAAATAGGTCAACCACTTTTCCAAGTTTGGATTTCCCTTATTAGTATATGGTTATTACATACCATATGTGTATTAATAAGTCACCTCCCAAGGTTATTAATGTAACATCTGTCAAAAACCGGGTTAACCAAACCCGCTTCGTTTATTAACCGAACATCCAGTTAAAACTTTCGTTGCTTATTTATGACTTATTATAATTTTAAAAGATATATAATTAATAAACAAATTAGAATTTATAAGCTATAATTGTTAAAAAGTAAAAATAAAATAAATAAAAAGAAAAACAGGCTGTCGGGATTCGAACCCGGGTCAGCCGGATAAAGCTTAGCAACTTAACTCACATACACCAACCACTCCGCCACTTGTGTTTTTTGGTGATATATCGAAACAATTAATTCATATAACAAAACTCGATATCAAAATCAGTCAACGACGCGCCCATTTCGCAGTCGCCGGAAATCCCGACGACTTCGCCAATTATTGTCGGTTTCATTTGACTTAGCGTGCGTATTAACACCTACATCGGTTATAACCGATGTCCAGTCCCGCGACATCAGTCATAACCGCGCGGAGAAAAATTGACCAACGAATCAAGACAGAAATCGGACCCAATTCATCGATATTCTTTCCTATAAATAGACACCCTAGCCTCTGATAATCTTTTCGCTCAAAATCACACCAATTCTCGAAGCAATTTCACTCGCCGGAACTTTTCTGCCATCACCGGACTTTCGCCGGAAAACCGAGACTCACATCAACACGGTAAATACCTCGACTCTTTCTGTTTCAATCCATTGTTAGACTATTACTAACATCAATCCATCACCCAGAATCAATCCCAGACGACGTTGCCGGATATTCTGTACTCGCCGGAAAATCCTTGGAATTTCCGAACTCACGCTGTTAATCGGTATGATCATCTAAACCTCCTGTTAATCATGGTTTAGTAACTCAATTTCATATCTAATCAATCAAAACTGTTAATCGATTCGAACAGAAGGAGTTCACAAAACAGAGCCGACGAATCCTTGCCGGAGTTCTGAGAAAGACACCTGTTCGGTATATTCAATTCCAAAACTCTCTCTATTTCATCGCATTACAATCGCTTATAAGGTTCGTTAATCGAATTAAACAAGAAACAGTTGGTTAACCGTTGTCTGTGTTTTGAACGAAGAAGATGAGTTCGAACTAGTGTATAAGATTAATTAAAATCAGGATAATAAACGGGTTAGACACACAGTCCAGCGGTGGACTGTGTGCAAACAATAAACATACGTCTCGAGTTCGATCCCTATCACGACCCTATCCTCGAAAATAAAAATGTTTTTTTTTAAAACCGAACCGGGTTAACTCACAGTAAGATGTTGAGTATAATAAAAACCAGAATATTAACCAGGTTAGACACACAGTCCAGCGGTGGACTGTGTGCAAAACTAAACCGCAGGTCCCGGGTTCGAGACCTGTTGAGAGCTCCGATTCAATACAATTAAATCCTTTTTAAATAAATGAATTTCGGATTAAATTAAATAGTGTATAAATATAATTAAAAACAGAAATATTTCGGGTTAGACACGTAGCTCAGTTGGTAGAGCTGCGTGCACGCGTACGGGAGGTCACGGGTTCGAGTCTCACCCAGAGCATGCTTATACACGACCGAACCGGTCAACGGTCAACAGTCATGGTCAACTGTCAAAGTCAAAAGTCAACATTTTTTTTATTATTTTATTTATTTATTTAATTTAAAAATCAATTAAAAATACTTAAAAATAATGTTTTTAAAGTTAGAAAATAGCCTTAAACTCACAAAAATATATCCAAAAATCCTATTAAAATTGTTAATAAAATTCACTTATTTACCGTACCTTTTCGTTGTTAATTAGGTTAGTTATTCCTCGTCGATCAATCCTCTAAACTCGTGCGCATTCAACATCATCAACCGAACGCACCCAATGTGAGTGAATCTCTACAAATTCCCCGTTTTAATCACGTTTTTGGGGTGTATCATGTGTCCTATTATTTATTACATTTAAACAATTGTGCATCCATCATATCCATGACCAAATGTGTATTCAATATGTATCAACTGTTTGTGTGGTTGTGTTTAGATTAAATTTATCACTTTCAGTACATACATTATCATAGGCCGCCGTTCCCTATTACCTATGAGCGTTGAGCTGTTCTCCATTACCTATGAGCGTGAACGAGGCGTTGCCAACATACGATCGGCTCCGTTTGATTGAGCCTTGATCGCACATACATTTCATCATAGGCCGTCTGCTCCCCATTACCTATGAGCGTGAGCCGTTCCCCATTACCAATGAGCGTGAACGAGAAGTTGCCAACATTTACATTACTATTCATGTTACATATTCATGCAAGGTGGTTTGTTATTGTACGCTATTGTTTGTTATTGTATGTTATTGTCATTGTTATTGTATGTTTATTTACGTTTGTTATTGTCATTGTTATTGTATGTTTATTTACGTTTGTTCACATATGATTATTGCACAATTTTTTCATATTAAATACAACAAGAAATAAATAACAAATGTTTTCTAACAAGGTTCACTCGCCAACTTTTGTTGATCTAAAAACCATTTTTACACATGATTCAGGTGGACAGGATGAAGCAAGGAACACATAGGAAAGTGCCTTAGAAGAAAAATAATGAAGTCTAGAAAGATGTATAGAACATGTTGTATTTGTATGATTTGATTGTATGATCTTCTTTAAAATTGAAATTAATAAATATGAAACATTATAATAAATGTCATGAGCTTTGATGAAAACCCAATCATGCCCCGATCACCTTTTCCGCTGCGGGTCGGGGTGTGACAGATTGGTATCAGAGCTTTTGACTATAGGGATATAGGATAGGTTATTAGACCCTTAGAGCCTATACTATAATTGATTAGATTTTAATTGTTTTATGTGGTTACATGCAAACTCATGATGTTTATTTCTTTCATATTTATTACATATACAAATGCATGCAAACACTTCCAATATTACATTTTGTGATACATAATGAATTATACTTACAGTCAAACATACATACTTACATACATATTCATCATACATATTTCAATGTTCACATATTCAATTCATCTTCATACTTCCGTTATTCAAGATTTTTTCGTATTTTTCATTTTTCAAATCTCATCAAAGTGAGTTCTACGACGGGCATGTAGTAACTGTAAGGGTACAAGTACCGGTAGTCGGAACGTCCTGTCTAGGTTGGCATTCGTATAAATCCAATATAACGGACCAGTTTGCCTACCTGGGGACTAACGATGAGAGTACGAAGGACCTATTAGGCCAAAGCATGCCACACCAAACGTCGTTCGAACTAACCCCACTTTGAGGTGTCACCGTGTCCACACCGGGATGCACTCCAAACTTCATATGTTACATACATATTTCTCGATTTTCTCCGGGTTTTAGTGTACGTTACCAAGCTAACACATGCGAACCATATGAAAAACCTGGTAATCATGGGGGCCCACATGATTACGAAGGTGAAGTATGGCGGCATGCGAGGCCCAATTACGAGCAAAGCCCAAGACATCCTATGGATGTAGTAGATTTATTATTTTATATTTATTTTATGAATGTTGATTCCTAAATATGACACATGATCCCAAAAACATCCAACTCATACTCTTGATATGTATTCCTTGTAGATGTCTTCTAATCTCGCTCATAGGAAGACGAGATCAGGAAAAGCCCGCGAGCGCATGGCTGCCCAAATCGCTCAACAAATGGCTGCCGTAATACCCAACATTGTAGTTCAAGTTCAACAAGCCCTTACCGCTAATCCCGTCAATCAAGAAGATCAAAATGTCGTCAACCCTCTCCCAATTACCACTAAATGCACCTTCAAGCATTTCAAATCCTGCGACCCTCCAAAATACGAGGGGACTGAAGGTGTCACCGCTCTCCTCCATTGGTTTGAGGAAATGGAAAACACTTTTCTAAATTGCGATTGCCCCGATGATCGCAAAGTGCGATATGCTACCGGTCGTTTACTTGGAATAGCACTTACATGGTGGAATGCAGAGAAGGCCAAGCGAGGTGTTGAAGATGCTATGACTTTGACTTGGGAGGAGTTGAAGGAAATCATGACGAGACGGTTTTGCCCAAGAAGCGAAATCAAGAAATTGGAGGATGAGTTCTATTCTTTGAAACAAAAGGAAGGCGACCACACCACATACAACAAGAGATTCCTTGAGTTAAATCAAATGGTCCCCAACTTGTTCACTCCCCTCTACCGTTTGATCGAGCACTTCATTCGAGGTCTTCCTTAAAAAATTCAAGACTCTGTAATAAGTACCACACCTGCAACTTTGGAAGCAGCAATGGAGTTAGCTACAGAGCTCACCGAGAACCGCATACGAAATAAGGACTTCAAGGAGGAGAAGAAGAAGGATAAAGCATTAACTGAAACCTCAAACTCCCCCCAAACCGAATCCCCTTCTCAACCCATTTCTAAGAGAAAACGAGATGGGCAACTTTTCGCTGTCACCCAACACAATCAACCAACTTCACAAGCCATACCCCTCCAAGCTATCCCAATCACTCAAGTAGCACCCAACTCAACTTACCCAAATAAGAAACCTTACTTTGGACCTCACCCTCAATGCAATACCTGTTCTTATCACCATCCATTTACCTTACCTTGTCGACTATGTGCGAATTGTGGACGCTATGGTCATTCGAGCAAGGTTTGCCGCACCCCTCAAAACCAAACCTCACCCCCTACTCAAAACATGATCCAGCATATCAACAACCCCAATACCCCATGTTTCCTTATGTTCGAGCTTGTTTTAATTGTGGCGACCCTACCCATTTTAGAAACACGTGCCCTCGATTGGTTAACATCATAAACGCCCAAGCTCAAGCAAACCCAGTTAACCAAGCAAATCAAGAAAACCTAACCACTAGGCCACCAGCAAGAGGAAGAGTTTTAAACATCAACGCCAATCCTGATGAAGATAATGACGGCCCAAACGAACCACCCAACTAGTTTCTTCACCAAAAATCAAGAATTCAACTCCAACCGCTTAGTGTTTATGTTTCATTGATGTTTATCTCAATCTTCACGTATCTCATTTATAAATTGGAAATTGAATCCAAGAATCTTAATACGAATTACTATCTCAATTTTGTTTTATACCCATTGATTTAACATTCATATCATCAGACATCTCGACGTACCTCGATCTCATCATTTAAAGAAGTTGGGTTGTGTCTCACTTTTACATAGACTAACCCCTTCATCATAACAAACGAGAGAGGTACCGTCATCATTCAGTCATGTATCCTTTCAGAATTGAGACTCAAGCTTTGGTTGTTGTATTTACTTATGTTTTAGAGTCACATAGAACGAATCATAATTTACTGACAAAACCAATGAAAATTTGACAAGAATATGGTGGATACGCCGCTGGTACTTCCTATATATAAGTATTCTTGCCAAAGGATCAGAGGCATTGTTAGGCGGTTATGAGAAGTTCCATGTAGGATTTAGTAATGTCTTGTTGAAGTTTGTTTTATACTCACTGATTTAGCATTCATATCATCATACATCTCAACGTATTTCAATCTCATCATTCAAAGAAGTTGGGCTGTGTCTCACTTCTACATAGACTAACCTCTCCATCATAACAAACGAGAGAGGTACTGTCATCATTCAAACATGTATACTATCAGAATTAAGACTCAGGTTTTGGTTGTTGTGTTTGTTTATGTTCTAGAGTCACATCATAGAACTAATCATAACTTACTGATAAAACCAATGAAAATTTGATAAGAATATGGTGGATACGCCGCTGGTACTTCCTATATATAAGTATTCTTGGCAAAGGATCAGAGGCATTGTCAGGCGGTTATTGGAGGTCCCATGTAGGTTTTAGTAGTAGAAGTTTTGTTTTAGGATATAACCTTATCTTTCCAAACGTATCAAAACTCATATGCATAAAATCATACTTAGTCAATCAACTCTGTGTATCCATGTTCCGTATTCATACACTTTAGGCAACAAAAAGTGATTCCTGTAGCAGGGTATTCAACCCTTACAAGGAACGTTACCGCCTCAAACAAAATTTAAACTCTTACCCCCTTCTAAGTATGTAATTGTCAAGTTAAAACACCATCCATTTGAGTCAAACATGCCACTACTTAAATTTCGGTACGAAATTTCTAAAAGTAGGGGATACTGTAACATCCGTAAAAAACCGGGTTAACCAAACCCGCTTCGTTTATTAACCGAACATCAAGTTAAAACTTTCGTTGCTTATTTATGACTTATTATAATTTTAAATGATACATAGTTAATAAACAAATTAGAATTTATAAGCTATAATTGTTAAAAAGTAAAAATAATATAAATAAAAAGAAAAACAGGCAGCCGGGATTCGAACCCGGGTCAGCCGGATAAAGCTTAGCAACTTAACTCACATACACCAAACCACTCCGCCACTTGTGTTTTTTGGTGATATATCGAAACAATTAATTCATATAACAAAACTCGATATCAAAATCAGTCAATGACGCGCCCATTTCGCAGTCGCCGGAAATCCCGACGACTTCGCCAATTATTGTCGGTTTCATTTGACTTAGCGTGCGTATTAACACCTACATCGGTTATAACCGATGTCCAGTCCTGCGACATCAATCATAACCGCCGGAGAAAAATTGACCAACGAATCAAGACAGAAATCGGACCCAATTCATCGATATTCTTTCCTATAAATACACACCCTAACCTCTGGTAATCTTTTCGCTCAAAATCATACCAATTCTCGAAGCAATTTCACTCGCCGGAACTTTTCTGCCATCACCGGACTTTCGCCGGAAAACCGAGACTCACATCAACACGGTAAATACCTCGACTCTTTCTGTTTCAATCCATTGTTAGACTATTACTAACATCAATCCATCACCCAGAATCAATCCCAGACGACATTGCCGGATATTCTGTACTCGTCGAAAAATCCTTGGAATTTCCGAACTCACGCTGTTAATCGGTATGATCATCTAAACCTCCTGTTAATCATGGTTTAGTAACTCAATTTCATATCTAATCAATCAAAACTGTTAATCGATTCGAACAGAAGGAGTTCACAAAACAGAGCCGACGAATCCTTGCTGGAGTTCTGAGAAATACACATGTTCGGTATATTCAATTCCAAAACTCTCTCTATTTCATCGCATTACAATCGCTTATAAGGTTCGTTAATCGAATTAAACAAGAAACAGTTGGTTAACCGTTGTCTGTGTTTTGAACGAAGAAGATGAGTTCGAACTAGTGTATAAGATTAATTAAAATCAGGATAATAAACGGGTTAGACACACAGTCCAGCGGTGGACTGTGTGCAAACAATAAACATACGTCTCGAGTTCGATCCCTATCACGACCCTATCCTCGAAAATAAAAATGTTTTTTTTTTAAACCGAACCGGGTTAACTCACAGTAAGATGTTAAGTATAATAAAAACCAGAATATTAACCAGGTTAGACACACAGTCCAGCGGTGGACTGTGTGCAAAACTAAACCGCCGGTCCCGGGTTCGAGACCTGTTGAGAGCTCCAGTTCAATACAATTAAATCCTTTTTAAATAAATGAATTTCGGATTAAATTAAATAGTGTATAAATATAATTAAAAACAGAAATATTTCGGGTTAGACACGTAGCTCAGTTGGTAGAGCTACGTGCACGCGTACGGGAGGTCACGGGTTCGAGTCTCACTCAGAGCATGCTTATACACGACCGAACCGGTCAACGGTCAACGGTCAACAGTCATGGTCAACGGTCAAAGTCAAAAGTCAACATTTTTTTATTATTTTATTTATTTATTTAATTTAAAAATCAATTAAAAATACTTAAAAATAATGTTTTTAAAGTTAGAAAATAGCCTTAAACTCACAAAAATATATCCAAAAATCCTATTAAAATTGTTAATAAAATCCACTTATTTACCGTACCTTTTCGTTGTTAATTAGGTTAGTTATTCCTCGTCGATCAATCCTCTAAACTCGTGCGCATTCAACATCATCAACCGAACGCACCCAATGTGAGTGAATCTCTACAAATTCCCCGTTTTAATCACGTTTTTGGGGTGTATCATGTGTCCTATTATTTATTACATTTAAACAATTGTGCATCCATCATATCCATGACCAAATGTGTATTCAATATGTATCAACTGTTTGTGTGGTTGTGTTTAGATTAAATTTATCATTTTCAGTACATACATTATCATAGGCCGCCGTTACCCATTACCTATGAGCGTTGAGCTGTTCCTCATTACCTATGAGCGCGAACGAGGCGTTGCCAACATACGATCGGCTCCGTTTGATTGAGCCTTGATCGCACATACATTTCATCATAGGCCGTCTGCTCCCCATTACCTATGAGCGTGAGCCGTTCCCCATTACCAATGAGCGTGAACGAGACGTTGCCAACATTTACATTACTATTCATGTTACATATTCATGCAAGGTGGTTTGTTATTGTACGCTATTGTTTGTTATTGTATGTTATCGTTTGTTATTGTCATTGTTATTGTATGTTTATTTACGTTTGTTCACATATGATTATTGCACAATTTTTCCATATTAAATACAACAAGAAATAAATAACAAATGTTTTCTAACAAGGTTCACTCGCCAACTTTTGTTGATCCAAAAACCATTTTTACACATGATTCAGGTGGACAGGATGAAGCAAGGAACACATAGGAAAGTGCCTTAGAAGAAAAATAATGAAGTCTAGAAAGATGTATAGAACATGTTGTATTTGTATGATTTGATTGTATGATCTTATTTAAAATTGAAATTAATAAATATGAAACATTATAATAAATGTCATGAGCTTTAATGAAAACCCAATCATGCCCCGATCAACTTTTCCGCTGCGGGTCGGGGTGTGACAATTAAGAACAACCACAATATTAAAGACCAAAACTGATCACAAGCCCATTAAGGAAGAAGAAAGGGTTTAGCCAAGGAATTATCAAAGACACAGCACACCACTTTGCCAAAGGTTAAACATTTAATTCATGCCAATCTTCATATACAACCCGAGTAACATAAAGGGTTTAGCTAAGAATGGCTATGATAACGTCCACAAGCAATGATCATAAAGTATATCATGATGGATCAAGTGTAAGATTCAATAACGTAGAAAAAGGTTGTTGATTACAAGTTCTCTCTCTCTCTCTCTCATACTAAGCTATTACAAGTGTTTTCTTAGAGTGATCTTAAGACCTCTCAACAGCAGAAAGTATGTGTGTGAAACGTGGAAGAAGAGTGTGTGAATTAGGATAGTGCAAATAGGCAGCCAAGGGTCTCTATTAATAGGCTGAGTTGATGTAGGTGAGCAAGGGCGTGCTTGGGGTGGCACGGTCGCGCCTAGTGCTTAGCCACGGCACTGGCTTGTCCTCATTGTCCTTTCCCGGTACATTTTGTTGAGATTCGGTTATGAGCACAAGCGTGCATGGGCATGCACGACCTTGCCTGGATAGGTGTCCCGACAAGGCTTGAACATGTGGAATTCGTTTCTGTTCTCTAAGCTTTTGAACTTTGTCTTTAGCCAAGCACGAGCATGCATAGGTGTGCATGGTTGTGCCCCCTCATATCATGGACTTTTGTTGACCATTCTTGGGTTGACTTATTGACTTCATGCTCATGGGTGTTGTGCATGACCATGCCTGATGACTGTGAATGGTACGTATAAAATGTATCAATTACACAAGTTTTAAATTTATAAAAATGGAAATCACCTAAACTAAACTACACACATAACAGGCAAGTGTACCTATCATATACGCAATATAGTAGTGGTAAGAACCAAGAATCGATCCTAAGGACAAAGTGGCTCCTAATCATCTATCGTTTGTCAATATCCAACGATATAAGCGTGATTTGTGAAAAGACTATTGATTGCAAGTAGATACAAATTATGGATTTAGAGAAATCGGATTAGAAATTTAACCATTTAGACTTTAACTCATCTTGACTGGAAAGATTATATTGGGTATGAAGACGATTTTATTTTAGTTCAAGTAGCGTGTGAAGGGCTAAAATGGATTAGGGCCTTACTAGGGTTAATTCCACAAAACTATAGAATCAATGTTTGGACACACATCAAAAGCTAATCATGTGAAGCAAATTTTAGTTACCATCCTTTATATTTAAAGAGTTTCTTATATTGTTCTAGCAACAATAGATTAACAAATCGAGCGAATTACTATCTATGTTACTCAATTTAAAGCAAACCCTTAACTAGTTTCCATATGCTTTTATTTAGACCCTTTCGTACGTAGCTCACAAGTTTTACTAGTTACATCACTAATTTGTCTATTACTGGTTAAGGATTCAAGCCTCAGATTATAAGTGCACTTATATAACCTAAAGATAATACTTATTGAATCTAGCATGCATAGCTTCATAGAAAGATATACAAGACCACACAAATCAGATCTAAAACTAATACTAACAAGTAAACAAACACATTATAAGATCAAAATAGCCAAACTTTACTAAAATCACACAATCATACGTAAAAGCTAATGTATAAATCAAACCGAAACAAGAATCATCTTAGCCTAAATGGCTTACAAAAGTTAGCCTAGCATAGTAATGTAAAACAAACCAAAACTCTCTAAAATAAGTCATGGATGTGATAAAAACTGAAAACGAAAGCAACTAAATCGATATGTGCAATTCGATACAAACCAAATGGTAGGATCTTAAATCCTCAAGCTTCTAGACCTTCAGATCTTCCAAGGGATGTCCATTTGGTTTAGGTCCTTGGTATTGCCTTGTTATATTGGTTGAAAATTTTGTTGAGGTAGCCTTTGTTGTTGCCAAAATCAGGAGTTGGGCATTTCCCCCATCACTCCAATTGATGTTAGGATGGTTTCGCCAAGCCGGATTGTAAGTATTGCTATAGGGGTTATTTTGTTGGCGGTTGGTGTTGACAAAGTCAGCTTCCTCGACTTCCAAAGGTGAAGCTTAGCAATCTTGAGGAGGGTTGTTGAAGTTAGCGGTGACCGCATTAACTTGTGCTTTGATCAATTGGTTGAGGCGAGTAGTTAAGGCTTCAGCTTGAGTGGTAAGTGAGGTAATCATATCTCTACTTGATATAAACCTTGTCTTCCTCCTTGGTTTGCCCTTCGAGTATGCCATTGATAACTATTCATGGAAATTTCTTCAATGAGATCATAAGCTTTTTGTGTCCTGCTGTTGCCAAATATTCCTCCCGCGGTTGCATAAAGAGTTTGTCTTGATTGGTTTGTCAACCCATTTTAGAAAGGTGAGACTTGAATGGTGAGGACATTTTCGAAGCATGTCCTTGAAACATTCCCATGCTTCAGATACTGATACACCGTCTTCCTAGGTAAAAGTGGAGAGTGCATGATGATTGTATCATGTGAATGACATGAGACTTGATTTTGAAGTGTTCGGCATCGAAATTTGGTCTAGCTATACTAGATCCCAAAGCATCAATGGATGGTTTTGCAAATCCGGAAATGATACGATCGGATGGATTAAGTGCCACCATCTTTGGACGAGATTTTTCTTTAAGTCTTTGATGGAGAAATCTTTCGGGTTCGGTTAGTGGTTTAGTTATACCCAAGCCGGAACGCAAGATTATACACTACCTACAAAACAAAAGATGAAAAATAAACTTGTTTGTAGTCTATAGTCGTGTTTGTCTAGTTAATTAACAACTCTTAGCATGATTAGGTGAGTTAATAACTTTTTGACACTTTCACCTAGTTTTAAATTTATAGAAAATGATTACGTAGACTAAACACATACAATAAGCAAACGTACCTATCATTTGTAGTAGAGTTTATGTAAGAACCAAGTATCAAATCCAAAGGATATGATTTTTACTACTTAACTTTTAGATTACCAACTAGTTGAATAATCTTTTGTTAATTAATATTAAAACAAAAACAATAGCAAGTAACAGAAAATAAGTAGGGAATATCAAGAGCACGACGAGTGTTGCTTTGGATCTTTGAATACACTCAGGACAAATTATAGTTAAGTTATCGGCAAGTGGTGAGGTTAATTAATTCAAAAGCTCGGCTCCTAGCTAAGGTTACCACTAGTTTATATTAGATTTACGAATTGTGACTTTGAGGTAAAAATAGAATTAGAGCCGATTAAAGATAATTCATTGCCCAACCTTAGAAGAAGACTCTTTTTAAGGAGCAATCCCTAATTTTGGGTTAGTTACATCCAACTACTCTTCTTTCTTTTACCAATTCTCATGGTTTGTAATCCTATGAAGAGAAAATCTCCGTCTTACTTCAAAGATCGCCGAGGATATATCTAAGTGCTCCCCATTGGTTGCTAATGAAGTTTGTGATTAATTGAGGTGATTGGTCTTTATTTAACGGGAGGCGTTATAATATATATATATATATATATATATATATATATATATATATATATATATATATATATATATATATATACGTACAATATATTAACACGGGTTCACCAACTCTTGTTTTGCGCCAAGCCTAACAGATAGACCGTGTTAGACAGGTTGCATAAGCAAGCTTTGGCTAATCACTGAAGCCTAGCATATAGACCATGCTGACAAAAAATGACATCCTTGATAAACAAAACTTGATCACAAGATGTGTGTTTCCACAAATAGGCCAACCACTTCTCCAAGTTTGGATTTCCCTTATTAGTATATGGGTTGTTATACACCATGAGTGTACTAATAAGCTTCACCTCCCAAGGTTATCAAGAACACTCACAAGATCAAAGATCAAAACCGATCGCAAGCCCATTAAGGAAGAAGAAAAGTAAAAGGAATTATCAAAGACACAACACACCATTTTGCCAAGGTTAAACATTTGATTCATGCCAAGCTTCATCTAAAACCCAAGCAACACAAAGGGTTTAGCCAAGAATGGCCATGATGACTTGTCCACAAGCAATGATCATACACTGGATCATGATGGATCAAGTGTAAGATCAAACAACTTTGAAGAAGCTTATTGATTACAAGTTCTCTATCTCTTCCCCCCCTCCCTCTCTCTCTCTCTCAAACTAAGCTATTACAAGTGTGTTTTTGTAGTGATCCCAAACTCCTATGTGACCTCTCAAGAGTAGAGAGTATGTGTGTGAAACGTGGAAGAGGAGTGGGTGAATTAAGATGGTGAAAATGTGCAGCCAAGGGTCACTATATATAGGTTGAGTTGATGTTGGTGAGCACGGGTGTGTCTAGGGTGCCATGGTTGTGCCTAGTGCTTAGCCCCGACATTGGCTTGTCCTTCTTGTCTTTTCCATGTATATTCTGATGAGATTCAATTAGGAGCACATGCGTTCATGGGCATGGACAACGGTGCCTGGACAGGTGGCCTGGCAAGGCTTGAACAGGTGGCATTCTTGTCGGATCTCGAAGCTCCTTAACTTTGTCTTTAGCTAAGCACGGGCGTACGTAGGTGTGCACAACCATGCTTCCACATACCGTGGAATTTTGTTGACCAATTTTGGGTTGTCTTATTAATTTCATGCTCCTGGGTGTTGTGACCGTGCCCATAGACTGGCACGGTTGTGCCTGATGTGTATAAAATGCAACATATAAATTACATCAAACAAGACGTAAAACCAACCCTTTTCAGTACTAATGTTGGAAAAAGTACGTTTCTTTGTTCCTTTTTAATTTACAGGACCAAATGAGCTTAAAAGTTCAAAAGAAGCAAATTAGCGGCTAAAACCAACCAAAATACAAGAAGGAGGAATAACGTGACACTCTCGGCCCTCAGCAGCATCCCGAGAAAAGAAGATCACCACGGGGCCATGTCCACCAGACACGGGGGCGTGGGGGACCCTCTGCTCACAGCTGCATTAAAAGAATGAAGAGAAGAAGTTGGCCACGGGCCATGCCCAGCGGCCACGGGGCCGTGGCCAGGGCTCTGTTCTGACTATAAATAGGGGTGCTTGGTTCCCTTCAAAGGCATCCCTTGGCAAACCACTTCTCTCTCACTTTGCCACCACTACACCACCAACACGCACCACCATCATCCATTTTCCATCTTTAGAGTGTGTAGTAGTCTCAGGATCCAAGATTAATCGTAAGAGTTCTTGATAAACAAAGGCCATGCTGGCTAATCTCTTACATTACTTGGTTAAGACAAATCTTTTATGTATTACTTTTGATTTTTAATCTTTCGGTTACCTTTTAATTGGGTATGTATTAATGACTTTAATAACTAGTTTCTTATGTTGAAAGTGAATTTTCCTAACCATTTCTTCATGATGTCATTGATTTGGTCATTCGTGTCTTTACGGTCTATATAAAGCACGTTAACTACTTGGAAGGGGGTTAGAAGGGTGGTTTGGTAAAGTTCTTGTCTTATTCAGCGTATAGATCCTGCGATTGGTTCAAGCTTACTAGGACCTCCTTCAATGCCCCATGATATTGGATGGCGGGGGTGCGAATAGCTTGAACCCCTCATATGTAAACAACTATTAAAATATAAATTCGTCCTCTTGAAATTGTATCCCTGCAGACTCAAACCACTTGGCCGAGGGTAACGTCACGTTCAAAAGAGGGGCCTACTACTATTCGCATTAATAACTTACTTAATTATCTTCCAATATTCCGGCCTCTTGGGATTGTATCCCTGCTGACTTAAACCACTTGGCTGAGGGTAACGTCACCTTAAAAGAGGGGCCTACTACTATAAATAAGATAATCTCTTAAAAAGTCCAAAAGTGCGAAAATCATCAAAGGGTACATAAAAGAGGTGTTGGATCTAAGTGATTCTATCTTGTCAATTTGTATTTCATTATTATTTATCTTTTCATTTTTATGTTTATTTTTATCTTTCAAAACTTTGTATCAATTAGATGCTGACGCTAAACCGGTAAGCTCTTGTGTCCTTGGACAACCTCGGTATCTTACCCACACTATACTACGCTCACGATGGTTGCACTTTCCCTAGTGTGTTTAGTGTTAGTATAATATCGTGTTTTATAAATTTAAAACTTGACTAATGCGTAAAACGAACTTAAAATATTAATAAAATCATATCACGCTTGACACGCACCAAGTTTTTTGCGCCGTTTCCGGAGACACAAGGATTTTAAGAAAGCTTAAAATCGACGGCCTAATCATTTTTACAAAACTTTTTCAAAACTGCGCGCTTGTTTTAACTTTATAATTTTTTTTTGAGTTACAGTAAGCTGAACACAGGGCCATGCCCGCTAGACTCGCCCCCGTCTACTCAACACGGGGCCGTGCCCGCTAGACACGCCCCTGTTTGCTCAATACGGGGCCGTGGTGAACCTCTGTTACAGTATCAAATTTTGTTTTCTGATCCCAAGGCTCTGTAATTTGCTGATTATCTTCCGCGAAAGAGAAGAGGCTGTTTGTAGGTAATAATTGAAGAAGTAAAAATGGAAGAACAAATAAGTGAAAAACTAACGCATGAACCAAACAACGAGAGAGGTACGTCCGAAAACGATCATCTTGAAAACGAGTCAAATTTTCAAGAAATTAACATTTTGTCACCTTCTTTTGAAGGTCATTGTTTGGTACCTACGCATGCTAAGTTTTTAAAAGACTTAAACACTAACACTAAAATTGACGAAATAGTTAGCATTAAACTAACAAACGATCAAACTACGCTAATAAAAGATGAGCAGTTTTAAATGAACATAAAACCGGTTCCATGTTTTTTTCAAAACACTTTTATTAGTAACATTACAATTGATAAAGATCTTTGTGTTAATATAATGCCAAACTATATTTTCAAAAAATTAAATGTTAGCGATTTTTCTCTACTTCAAATTCCTATTTTTCTTTATAACCGGAAACTAATAAAAACAACAGGATTGATTGAGGACGTGTTAGTACAAACAAATCAAACGGTAGTCCCAACTGACTTCATCATTCTTAATGATGCTCCGCTTCTGTTGGGGCGACCTTTTGTGAAAACCCATCAAGCTTTGATCAACCGGAAGCAAAACAATCTACCAATTCAATTAGGGGCCGACCAAAGGCATGTTAATCTTGACCAATCCATGTAATATCCAATCGGCAATGGCGACCCCTTAATTGAAGATGAAGATGAACCACCCGATACGGAGGAATAAATTGACCATCTCATCGAAGAAGAAAATGCCATTGAACAAACCTTTTTGGTTCTAGACCAAAATAAAGAGCAAGAAAATAAGGAGTCTCTTAAAGACCCACCACTCGAGCTTAAAGAACTTCCAAAAGGTTTGGAATATGCATTCCTAGATGAACATGGTAAGTTACCCGTAATAATTTCTTCAAAATTAACTAGTGTAGTAAAAGAAAAATTAATTAGACTTTTGAAAAAACATAAAAGCGAGATCGCATGGAAACTTGTAGACATAAAGGGCATAAGTCCGTCCATGTGCACACACAAAATTTTAATGGAAGACGACTATAAAGCGGTAATCCAACCACAACGTAGAGTAAATCCAAATGTTCAAGAAGTGGTTAAAAATGAAGTCGTCAAACTACTTGATGCTGGACTTATCTACCCAATTTCTGATAGCCCTTGGGTAAGTCCCGTTCAAGTAGTTCCCAAAAAAGGAGGTATGACGGTGGTCACTAATGAAAATAATAAATTAATACCAACACGAACCGTTACTGGATGGAGAGTTTGTATAGACTATCGAAGATTAAATGAAGCAATAAGGAAAGACCACTTTCCTTTACCTTTTATTGATCAAATGTTAGAAAACTACCCGATCACAAATTTTATTGTTTTTAGATGGTTTTTCAGGATACTTTCAAATATCGATAGCCCCGGAGGAACAAGAAAAACAACTTTTACATGTCCCTATGGAACTTTTGCTTATCGACGCATGCCTTTCGGTCTATGTAATGCCCCCGCAACATTTCAATGTTGCATGGTGGCCATTTTCCATGATATGATAGAAAAAAACTATGGAAGTATTCATGGATGATTTTTCTATCTTTGGAGATTCATACGACCAATGCCTCGATAATCTTGAATGAATGCTATCCCAATGTGTGGAAACTAACCTCCCCCTTAATTGGAAAAATGCCATTTCATGGTAAGAGAAGGAATAGTACTCGGTCATAAAATCTCAAGCGATGGAGGTTGATCGGGCCAAAATAGACACCATTTCTCGATTACCACCTCCATCCTCCATTAGAGCCATCAGAAGTTTCCTAGGGCATGCCAGATTTTATAGACGATTTATCAATGACTTTTCTAAAATTTCAAGACCTTTAACAAAATTACTTGAAAAAGATGTACCATTTATCTTCGACAGGGATTGCAACCAAGCATTCTTAGCATTAAAAGAAATGCTAGTCAATGCACCAATCATGATAGCACCAGACTGGAAATTACCTTTCGAAATCATGTGTGATGCAAGTGACTTTGCGATTGGAGCAATCCTAGGACAACGAAGAGATAAGTATTTTCATCCAATATACTATGCAAGTAAAACTCTTAATGATGCACAAGAAAATTACACTACAACTGAAAAAGAGTTACTAGAAGTAGTATTTGCTTTTGATAAATTTCGTTCTTCTCTTGTGCTTTCTAAAATGATAGTTTATACAGACCATGCAGCCATTAGTTGTCTCTTTAAAAAACAGGATGCCAAGCCACGTTTAATCAGATGGATTCTACTCCTCCAAGAATTCGACATAGAAATCAAAGACAAAAGAGAAGCTGAAAACACCGCTGCCGATCATCTATCTCGCTTGGAAGATCCAACTTTGGAGTCGACTAAAGATGAACTCATCAATCAAAAGTTTCCAACGGATGCTTTAGAAATGGTGGAATATCAAGAAGAACCATGGTATGCTGACTACGCCAACTACCTAGCTAGTGGGGTGTTAGTCAAGGGATGGTCACATCATCAAAGAAAAAAAATTCTTTGACGATGTAAAGCATTATTTTTGGGAAGATCCATATTTTTTCAAAATTTATGTCGACCAACTTGTCCAACGATGCCTCCATGGCTACGAAGCAAAGGAGATTCTTCGCCATTGTCACGAAGGATCGTATGGAGGACATCTTGGAGCGACTAGCACCGCTGGAAAGGTATTTGATTCAGGATTCTATTGGCCAACCATCTATAAAGACTCACAAAGTCTTGTCAAAACATGTGATGCATGCCAACAAGCAGGTTATATTTCTTCCAAAAACGAAATGCCACAAAATGGCATTCTTGTTTGCGAAATCTTTGATGTGTGGGGATTAGACTTTATGGGATCTTTCCCACCATCAAAAGGAAACAAATATATACTTGTGGCCGTGGATTACTTGTCAAAATGGGCTGAAGCCGAGGCACTTCCAACCAACGATGGAAGAGTCGTGATAAGATTCTTGAAACGATTATTCTCTCGTTTCGGCACTCCAACAGCCTTAATAAGTGATAAAGGTACCCATTCTTGTAATCATCAACTTGAAAAAATCTTGACAAGGTATGGGGTCTATCACCGAATCTCAACCGCATATCATCCCGAAACCAACGGCCAAGCCGAAGTGACCAATCGAGGTTTAAAACGAATACTCGAAAAAACCGCAGGTCTAAATAGAAAAGAATTGGCCGATAAATTAGACGATGCTTTATGGGCTTTTCGAACCGCCTATAAAACAACAATAGGCACCACCCCATATAAGCTCGTCTATGGAAAAAGTTGTCACTTATCAGTAGAAATAGCACATAAAGCCTACTCGGCATTAAAAAACGTAAACTTAGACCATGAGACCGCTGGTAAAAATCGTTTTGTCAATTAAACGAATTAGAAGATTTAAGAAATCAATCATATTCTTACTCCGAATTCATAAGGAACGAATAAAAAACATACATGATAAACATATTGAGCCTTATGAATTTCGAGAGGCTGATCAAGTGCTATTGTTTAATTCACGACTTCGATTATTTCCAGAAAAACTAAAGTCTAGATGGTCCAGACCTTTTTCCATCACCCATATCTTCCTAGACGGTGCAATCAAAATTAAATCTCAAAATGGCATACCGTTCAAAGTAAACGGGCAAAGGCTTAAGCTTTACCAAGGATTCATTGAGGATAATGAGGAAGAGATCTCGTTACAAGCAGTAGTGGCATGATTAAACAAAAGATTACTTGCATATATATAGGATATCTTCATACTTGCATGTATCAACGGGAAGCGAACATCGAGACAACTACTAGTAATGTAACCTAAGGAACCTTTCGGGAGAAACGGTCACACACGTACACTAAAAAAATTTAAGCCCGACACGGGGCCGTGGTCGGTGTGCAGACGGGTTTATATCCCTTGTCTTCACAGATTCTTCATTACGCACACGCCCCATTTCCCCCAAACCTCTGGTTCCTCTGCATTTTTCTCTAGTTTTCCACGATTTCCTTCCGTCAAACACTTCCAAGGTATGATTCAAATATCTTCTTTAGTTAGTTTAACGATTTGCATGTAGATTAACACTAGAAATTTGGGGGAAAATCTAGGGTTCTTGAACTAGACCCATGCCAAACCCGAAATTTTTGTTTAGATCTAGTAGTAGTAGTTTTATGTACATGTTTTGGGAAGTAAATCAACCAGTATTGTTGAAAGAATCGTCCAATTTCAAGAATAAACTATAAACCCGTGTTTCAAACCGAAAAAAGTTAAAATTGAAGGGGTAAACGGGTTGTTTTCGGAAAAACGAAACTTGGGGTTTCATTTTCGGGGAAAACCGCCCCTACTCAATCAAAAAATTTCAACTTATCGAAAGCGGCTCGAAAATTGAACTTTTGCAGAAACAGTAGCCTGACCACGGGGCGTGGCCAGCTTCCCTAGCTGAACACGGTGCGTGGCCAATGGACACAGGGCCGTGTCCAGCCTTCCGTTTAACGTTTTTTTCAAAAATTTTATGAAAATGCACTGATTGTCTCTGAGTTTCTTCTGTGCAGAAATGGCGAACAAGTTCCTGAGATTCAAGACATCTGAGCTAGACTATCAAAACTGGTTCGAAATTCTCGAAACAAGACACGAAGAAGCCCTGAGACAAATGTGTTATGATACTCTTGAAGCCGTGGGACAAAGGGGACGATATGAGTCGTTGGTTACGGGACTACTGCGATTTTTTCTTGACACCAAGCTCCATTCGGTTTATGAGTACAATATGGACTTCTATAACACTTTCAAACTCAAGAACAAAGAAAAGTCGTTTGACTCAGAAGGGGTTGAGTTCAGGTGTGGTGGGACACTATTCTCCATCTCCATTGCTCAGTTTGGCGTTAACGTGGGCTTGTATTCGGAGGAAGAATCTGTTGAGGAAGAATCCACGGGTAGATTCCGTGAGATACCCATTAACATGCGCCAAAATACGTGGGCTCAATTTGAATCCGAGCATTTTTCGAATGAACGTCAAGCGAGTATCAAGCATCGTGACACAAAAAAGGAAAGTGACGACAGGGGTGCTAGTTATTGGAATAAAGTGCAGTTTTCATCCAATTAGAACAAAAGTATAAATTTAATAAATAACAAGGATTACAAAAACTCTCAATTAGTTGTATCAAGATTAACTGAGCGGGAAGATAAATTGTTGACCAATTGAAGTAGGACCTCGTGCTCGGTTCGATTACAAACCGAACTGATCTAAACCGAACATCTTTACAATCGAGCTTAATCGAGCGAGCAAATTCTGAGCGAGTATCGAACGAGCGTCGATCATCGAGCAAATTTAACAGCCCTACCCCCACCCCCATTATCTCTCTCTAATATCTCTATTTGCTCCTCTTCTTCATCTCTCTACTCTCTCTCTCACTCTCTCTCTCTCTCGAACCCCATCACAATTACCACCTACCACGCACAACCACCCACCTCCACCACCATCACCCACCACCTCTGCCAGCCATATCCACCACAATCACCCACCTCCACCATCATGATCCACCTTTGCCACCCACATCTACATTCATCACTCACCTCTTTTAGCATTACCCACCCACCTCTACCATCTATCTCTACCATAATCACCCACCTCTTCCACCCACTTCCACTACCATCAAATTTCCAAAATCACCAACCAATTTCCAAAGCCCTAATTTCAAACACATTTCCATCAAATATCTACCACCACCAAGATCTGTCATCCTCTTCCAAGACTCTAATTTCAGTCAACACCTTTGTTGCAAACATACGCCATCACCATATGATGTGTACAAAATGCAACATATAAATTACATTAATCGAGCCATAAAACCAACTCTTTTTTAGTACTAATGTAGGAAAAAGCACGTTTCTTTGTTCCTTTTCAATTTACAGGACCAAAAGAGCTTAAATGAACAAAAGTAGCAAATCAGCGGCTAAAACCAACACAAAATACAAGCAGAAGGAATAACGCGATATGCCCGACCCCTCAGCAGCATCCCAAGAACAAAAACAAGAGAAACAGAAGCCCACAACGGGGCCATGTCCACCCAAAAATGGGTCGTGGTCAGCTAACAACTCTAGTAGAAAAGACAAAATGCAGAATTCAAGCCAACATGGGGCCGTGTCCACCAAGGCACAGGCGTGGTCAACGCTTAGATTCGACAAATCTTTATAGTACAGCAATACTCTGACCACGAGGCCGTGTCCAAGAGACACGGGGTCGTGTGGGGCCCTCTGCTGACAGCTTCATTTAGTGATGGAAGAGAAAGGAAGTGGCCACGGGCCGTACCCAGTGGGAACCGGGTCGTGGCCGGGGCTCTGTTCTGACTATAAATAGGGGTGCTTGGTTCTCTTCAAATGCATCCCTTGGCAAACCACTTCTCTCTCACTTTGGCACCACTCCACCACCACTACAACACCAACACCATCATCATCATTCATCTTCCATCTTTAGAGTGTGTAGTAGTCTCAGGATCCAAGACTGATCGTATGAGTTCTTATCAATCAACGGCCATGCTTGGCTAATATCTTACATCACTTGGTGAAGACAAATCTTTTATATATTACTTTTGATTTTTAATCTTTCGGCTACTTTTTAATTTGGTATGTATAAATGACTTTAATAACTAGTTTCTTGTGTTGAAAGTGAATTTTCCTAACCATTTCTTCATGATGTCATTGATTTGCTCATTCGTGTCTTTACGGTCTATATAAAGCGCATTAACTACTTGGAATGGGGTTAGAAGGGTGGTTTGGTAAAGTTTTTGTCTCGTTCAGTGTATAGATCCTGTGGGGACTTGGTTAAACTTACTAGGACCTCCTTTAATGCCTTATGGTATTGGACGTCGGAGGTGCGAATAGCTTGAACCCGTCATAACTAACTACTATTAAAACATAAACCGTCCTTTTGGGATTGTATCCCTGCTGACTCAAACCACTTGGCCGAGGGTAACATCACCTTCAAAAGAGGGGCCTACTACTTTTCGCATTAATAACTTACTTAATTATCTTTCAATATTCTGGCCTCTTGGGATTGTACCCCTGTTGACTCAAACCACTTGGCCGAGGTTAATGCCATCTTCAAAAGAGGGGACTACTACTATAACTAAGATAATCTCTCAAAAAGTCTGAAAGTGCGAAAATTATCAAAGAATACATAAAAGAGGAGTTGGAACCAAGTAATTCTATATTGACTATTTGTATTTCATTTTTATTTATCTTTTCATTTTTATGTTCAATTTTATCTTTCAAAACTTTAATAAAAAAATTGTATCGATTAGACGTTGACGCTAAACTGGTATTAAAAGCTCTTGTGTCCTTGGACGACCTCGGTGTCTTACCAACATTACGCTACGCTCGCAATGGGTGCACATGCCCTGGTGTGTGTTTAGTGTTAGTACGATATCGTGTTTTATAAATTTAAAACTTAACTAATGCGTAAAACGGACCCAAAATATCAATAAAATCATAACATGCTTGACACGCACCAAGTTTTTAGCGCCGTTGCCGGGGACAAAAGGATTTTAAGAAAGTTTATAATTGACAGCCTAATTTTTTTAACATTTTTATTCTTAATTTTTAGGATTTTTTTTATCTTTTTCAGTAAAATCTACGCATTCTGCAGGTTGAGCACGGGCCGTGCTCGGTCAGACACGGGGCCGTGTACATCTTCTTACTGATAGATTTGTTTTCTGAGTTACAGAAGAGTGACCACGGGGCCGTGCCCAACGCCCAGTAACTAGGATCCAGAAAACATAAACTATAACCCTCAACACGATCGTGGTCAATAGCCACGAGGCTGTGGTAAGCTATCTGATCAACAACACTTTTTTGCTTTTATCGCAGAACTCTGAACTCGATCGCAGGATCTGAAATCTCTACGCGGTGCATGAGCTCCAGTTCTGACAAAGATATAAAAGAACCTCTAGACGAACCCGAACGTTTTCTAAGAGAAAGACTAAAAGCCAAAAATCAAGGGAAAGCTTCGAGACAACGAATCCCAATGGCGGATCAACGTACCCTAATGGATTACTTACGGCCCACGGTCGGTAATCATAGAGCCGCCATTAACCTACCCAACGTCAACGCTAACAACTTCGAATTCCGCTCGCACTTAATAAAAATACTCCAAAATTCCGCCACATTCCACGACCTACCCGATAAAGATCCCCATTTACATATTACCAACTTTTTAGAAACATGTGACACTTTTCGGATTAACGGAGCATCAAACGATGCCATCCGACTTTGAATGTTCCCATTCTCACTAAAAGACCGAGCTAAGGATTGGCTAAACACCCTCCCAAGCGGATCGGTTAACACTTGGGATGAACTTGCCCAAAAATTTCTATACAAATATTTTCCGCCCTCTAAAATCGCTAAATTATTGACTGAAATAAATACTTATTCACAAGAGGACCGGGAATCTTTGTATGAAACTTGGGAAAGATTCAAGAAGCTATTGAGAAAGTGCCCCCATTATGGTCTAGAAGTGTGGCAGCAAGTATCCACTTTCTATAATGGACTTCTGCCACACACAAGGCAAACACTCGACTCGAGCTCCGGGGGGTCTCCTAGGTAATAGACTCCCAGCTGAAATTTACAATCAAATTGAGGAAATTTCTCAAAACAATTTTCAATGGCACACCCCCGAGGCTCAAAATCTATTGCCCCGGGAGGCCACAAAGTGGGCGAAAACACGTCTTTGCAAGCCCAAATCGAAGCCTTGTCTTAAAAAAAACTAGAAATATTAAAAACTGCCTCGGTGATGGCTTGTGAAGGGTGCGGTGGGCCACACAAAAATTGGAGTTGTATGAAAGAAATGGAAAATCAAACGGAAATGGTAAACTATTTGGATAATAGACCTAGACCACCGGGTCCCCCAACGAACACCTACACTCCGAGATGGCGAAACCATCCCAATTTGAGTTGGAGGGAACCGGGAAGTGGTAGTAACCAACAAAATCAAAATTAAAGACCCATATTTCAACAACCAAGTAACGAACCACAAAATTTCCCTAAAAAACAAGGAGGACGAGAAAGGCTTGAAGATCTCATCACACGCCTCATCTCCAAATCCGACAAAAGGTATCGGTTCCTCCAAACGGAATCCAACATTCGAAACCAACGGGCTAGCCTGCAAAATATTAAAAAACAAATAAGCCAACTAGCCTAAAGTTTCTCCAAAAGACCTCAAGGCGCATTACTTAGCAATACCGAAACTAACCCAAAGGCGCAAGTAAACTTTATAACATTGAGAAACTGGAAAGCAGGTCCCGAGGAAATACCCTTACCCCCTAACAACAACACAGAACCCGAACAACCAACAAATCCACCTTTAAATCATAAAGAAACTATCACCCCACAAACCACCGAACCAACCAAAAACCCCCCGGTACCCTACCCTGGTCGCTTGCTTCGTCAAAAGACCGATGAACAATTCACCAAAAAAAATTACATATCAATCTTCCCTTCGTTGAAGTCCTCACTCAAATGCCAAAATACTCTAAGTTCATGAGGGACTTCCTCACCCACAAAAGAAAGATTGAAACGATACAACAGGTTAACTTGAGTGAAGAATGCTCAACGGTACTCCTCAACAAACTCCTCCAAAAGAGAATCGACCCCAGAAGCTTCACAATCCCTTGCTCCATCGGGGGATCACCCATACGAAATGAATTATCCAACCTTGGGGCTTGCATTAATCTAATGCCAGCCTCCATGTTTAATCGACTTGGGCTAGGAAAGCCGCACCCCACGAAAATGAGCATACAACTTGCCGACAGGTCGCTTAAATACCCTCAATGTGTCATAGAAAATCTCTTGGTAAAAGTCGGAGAGTTTGTCTTTCCGACCGACTTTATCATACTAGACATGGAAGAAGACACCGAACTCCCTCTCATTAGGAAGACCATTCTTCGCCACCGCCCGAGCCATGGTAGATATGAGCGATGGGAAACTAACATTGAGGGTGGGAGACAAGGAGATGAAATTCAGGGTAGGAAAAAGGATAGAGGATGACCCGGCCAACTACATGGATATCATAGACTCAAGCTTGTATTACGCTCTTCGCCGATGCAACACGGGATGTGAGACATTTCGCTCGGGTAACATGTGACCAACTTTGGGTCTAGCCAAAGACCCTTATAAACGTGGCGCACCACGGAGGCATTCCGCGAAACTATCCTTAGTATAAATTTAGTTTAACTTTCTTGTTTTCTAGTTTATTTTATATTTCAAGAATAAAACACGCTCAAAGAGAAAGAAACTGCCAAAGGGACATAAAAACAGCACTCCATGCACGTAAACGGCCTCCCGACAAATTTTCTAGCATTACAGCATGTGCAGCACCGCGTCGTGCTCACCCAACACGCCCCGTGCCCAAGGATTTGCATAAAAGGTCTTAAGCATGTATCTGACCACGGGGCATGCCCACTTGACACGCCTCGTGGTCAACCTTTTGTATGTTTCTGTTAATAGCAATCTGACCACGGGGCCGTGGCTGGACAACACGGGCCCGTGACCAGCTGCCCAGTAACATGGAAACTTGTTTTTAACCCACTTTTACACATTCTAATCAACCAAAAAACTTCGTATTTGACACATTGAGAAAAATGTGTAATTTAAGTGTGGGGGGAGGATGCTAAAACCTTGAATTTTGCAAGTCCTAAAAACAAGCCTTACACAAAACTCACCTTGGAACAACTAATCACCCCAAATCTTTTAAAAAAATTTTGTTTTTTACTTGTCTTGGTTAATTTGGGAATAACAAGTTCTAAAAATTATGTTTTTACAAATTTACTGTCGCAACCCCCGACCCCACCCCGGGAGCGGGGGCCGCGAGACACAAAGCTGGTGGTACCGGTGTTTATTAATTTGGTAGCGGAATTAAGACATCAGGATCATAGTTAGAAAATAAATATCAGAGTTTCAAAACACCAAACTTTTATATTAAACAAATGGGGTAAACCCCATGTTTCCATTACAATACATATTTTTAGGGACAGACCCTATATAATGGAAAACATAAACTCCTTAGGTAACTTTTATAGCCACTTTTCTAAGCCTTCAGTGCTCTGCAGCTGGCTTCTGTTAGCTTCACATTAAGTTACCTGAAACGCGTTTTAAAAACATTTTAACAGCAAGAAATACTGGCGAATCCATCTCAATTTTATCAAAACAAGTGATTATACTTTACAGTTATTGAGGAGCATCCGCATTTACAATGTTTATATCTACATAATTACTCAATCAGTACTGTAAATCCTGACTTGTGGGTCATATTACTTTGGGCCCTGTCACCCAACAGTAACGGTTCCTGTCACCTTCCCATGACTTTGGACTAGCAATGTATACAAAACCCCAACATACCGGCAGTAATTGTATAATAAATATATCAATAACTGTTAAGCATAATTAAAATATTTGAGGTTTTGGTAACACATTTTGACGCACAAAAAGATTTACAAAAAGAGAATGTACTCGCCTTGAACACTTTAAGCATTCCTACGGAGTTCCTGGTGATAGTTCTTGATTACTTCCTGGGATTTCTATTAAACATGCAATGCACATGTGTTAATAAGTTAACCCAAGTCACTTTAACCATACAACACTCGACAGAACTCCAACGAACGTAGTCGGGAAGAGCCTAGACATGCGTTGGCAATTCTAGATCGATTGGGTAGGGTGTCCATACAACACTCAACAGAACTCCAACGAACGTAGTCGGGCAGAGCCTAGACATAGATTCTAGATCGATTGGGTAGGGTGTCCATACAACACTCGACAGAACTCCAATGAACGTAGTCGGGCAGGGCCTAGACATGCATTGGCGATTCTAGATCGATTGGGTAGGATAGTGAATTAGTGATCGGGGGTTAAGTTACTTACAGCGGGCAGCGCTTCGCAGGTTTAGGGGTTTAGGGGGTGTTGCACGAAGAAACAGAGATTCAGAGAGTATACGATCGATTCAGAGGATCGAAAGTGAGCGACGATTTCAGTCCCAAGCCGTTCCTTTTATACCCGATTTTGACCTCCCCTGCGCGTCGCTCGGGGATCTGGGTTCCCTCTCGCGTGGCGCCTGAGGTGCCTAGCTAGGCTAGGTCAGCCTGGTCACAAGTGTAGGGTTGCCAGATGGCGCGAAACGGTGACACGTTGACATATCCCGCGCATTGCGACAGAGACTGGTGTCTCTGGCTCGTGGCGCCTGGACTATTTAGGTGAACCTATCTCGTTTTTCATGCCGCGTCTCGATTTGCATGTCCGGTTTTACGTTTCGGCTAACTTCGGGGTGTTTTGGAGAGTTGTTACATCCTCCCACCTTGTTTTAAATCTCGTCCTCCAGATTCACTTGAATAGGTGTGGATACTTTCTTTGCATTTCTGATTCTAGCTCCCATGTATATTTTGGTCCTCTCTTGGAATCCCATTTTACTTTTACCAGAACTAATCTCTTGCGCTTGAGATTCTTGATCTTTCTATCTTCAATCTGAATGGGTTTCTCAACGAACTTTAGTTTCTCATTTACCTCTACATCTTGAAGAGGTATCACCAATGATTCGTCTGCTAGACATTTCTTGAGATTGCATGTATGAAATACATCATGTATTCCTGCCATTTCCTCTGGCAATTATAGCTGATAGGCACTGGCCCTATTCGTTTGACAATTTTAAAAGGTCCAACATACCTTGGGCTTAGTTTGCCTTTCTTGCCGAATCTTACAACTCCTTTCTAGGGTGAGACTTTTAACAGCACTTTCTCTCCGACTTGAAATTCCAAGGGTTTACATCTGTTATCTGCATAACTCTTTTGGCGATCTTGAGCCGCTTTCAGTCTTTCCTTGACTTGAATGATTTTGTCAGTTGTTTCTTGCACAATTTCAGGACCTGATAGTTGCTTTTCTCCAATCTCTGCCCAGCATACTGGAGTTCGACATTTCCGCCAGTAGAGGGCTTCAAATGGTGCAGCATTGATGCTGGTATGATAGCTGTTGTTGTAGGAAAATTCTATCAAAGGAAAATGTTCATCCCAATTTCCTCCGAAATCAATTACACAAGCTCTAAGGATGTCTTCCATTGTTTGAATTGTTCTTTCACTTTGACCGTCTGTTTGAGGATGATATGTCGTACTCAGATTTAGTCTTTTTCCCATTGCTTTTTGGAAACTTGTCCAAAAAATGAGAGGTAAAACGGCTGTCCCTGTCAGATACAGTAGATAAAGGAATTCCATGCAATGAAACTATTTCATTTACATATAATTTAGCTAATTGTTCCATACTGAACGTTTAGCAGATTTGGTTAACCGGTTTACAATCACCCAGATAGTATCATTACCCTTTCGTGTCCTGGGTAGTTTGGTAACAAAGCCCATGGTTATCATTTCCCATTTCCAAATAGGTATTTCCAATTGTTGTAACAATCCTGAATGTTTCTGATGTTCAGCTTTAACTTGTGAACAGGTTAGGCAGTTGGCAACGTAGCTTGCTACATCCTTTTGCATTCCTATCCACCAGAAATTCTTTCTCAAGTTTTTATACATCTTATCACTTCCAAGATGCATTGTATACTTAGTCTTATGGGCTTCCTCTAGTATTCGCTTTCGTAGATCTCCTTGGATAGGGATCCAAATTCTGTTTTTATGGAATCTCCAAATTCCATCTGTTCCTTTCTCTAATTCTTTAATCATTCCTTTTAATCCTTCAGCATCGTCCTTGATTGCTGTTTCCTGTGTTTGTTTAATTTGCTCATTTAAATCTATCTGCAGGTTTAGTCTAAGAGAGCGTACCCTTTTTGGCTTCTCATGATACTTTCGACTTAAAGCATCAGCTACATGATACTGGATATCACAATCATAATCACTAAGGATTTCCATCCATCGCCTCTGTCTCATGTTTAATTCACTTTGTCCAAAGACATATCTTAAACTCTTATGATCTGCGAATACTACAAACTTACTACCGTAAAGATAGTGTCTCCAAATCTTAAGGGCAAAAATTATTGCTCCTAACTCTAGATCATGGGTTGTATTCTCTTCATGCTTCTTAAGTTGTCTAGAGGCATACGCAACAACCTTTTGACGTTGCATCAGCACACATCCATAAACTACGAAGTCTTCAGTTCCTTCTGGCAAAGCGAGTATTGGTGCGTTGGTTAACTTTTGCTTCAAAATCCTGAATGCTTCTTCCTGCTTTGGTACCCATTCAAACTTAACCAATTTGCAAGTTAGCTTGGTTAACGGGGTGGCTATTCTAGAAAATTCTTGAATAAAACGTCTATAATATCCTGCGAATCCAAGAAAACTTCTTACTTCCGTTGGTGATTCTGGGACCTTCCAATTGGTAATTGCTTCGATCTTTGTGGATCCACATGAATTCCTTCGTGATTCACCAGATGTCCAAGGAATTGTACTTCTTGTAACCAGAATTCGCATTTTGAGAATTTTGCGTAAAGCTTTTCCTTCCTTAGCAATGACAGGAGTATATGCAAATGCTCTGCGTGATATTCCTTACTCTTAGAGTAAATTAGAATATCATCTATAAAGACAATTATGAATTTATCCAGGTATGGTTTACATATCCTGTTCATCATGTCCATAAATGCAGCTGGGGCATTGGTTAAACCAAATAGCATGACAGTAAATTCATAATGGTCGTACCTTGTTCGGAAAGCTGTTTTAGGAATGTCCTCTTCCTGTACTTTCAACTGATGATATCCTGAGCGTAAGTCGATCTTAGAAAAGAATCGGGCTCCTTGGAGTTGGTCGAACATATCGTCAATTCTTGGTAACGGGTACCGATTTTTAATTGTAACCTTATTCAATTCTCGGTAGTCAATGCACATACGCACTGATCCGTCTTTCTTCTTGACAAATAACACTGGTGCTCCCCATGGCGATGAGTTGGGTTGTATGAAGCCTTTCTCTAGTACTTCGTCCAGTTGTTTCTTCAGTTCCTGCATCTCCGTCGGTGCTAGGCGATAGGGGGCTTTGGCAATTGGTGCTGTTCCTGGTATTAGGTGAATTCTGAATTCAACTTCTCGATCTGGCGGTAATCCAGGCAACTCTTCTAGGAAGACATCTGAGAAATTAGATATTACAGGAATATCCTTTAATTCTTTTCCTTTAGTGTTAATGATTACGGAAATCATATACACTATTCCTCCTTTCCGTGCATAGCTTGCAGCTTTCATCACAGAGATGAACTTTGTTGATTTTGTCGGCTTATCTCCTTTAATTGTGATCCTTTCACCAGATGGTACATTTACCTCTACAGACTTTTGATCACATATTATTCGTGCCTGATTGGCTACCAACCAATCCATTCCTAACACGACATCAAATCCGGCAAGATCCATTGGAAAAAGGTTAGCAGAAAAATTATGATTTAAAATTCCTATCTTAGCTCCTCGCAGGATTTTGCTTATTTGGATAGAAGATCCATTTGCCGTCTCCACCAGACAGGTTTGGTGAAGTTTAGTTGATGGTTGATTAAGAAAATTGCAAAAGGAAGTATTAATGAAACTTTGGTTTGCACCAGAGTCAAACAATACTTTTGCATAAATGTTAACTAAAAACATACCGGTAATCACATCCGAAATCATCTTGGCTTCTTCGGCAGTCAGCACGAATTCTCTGGCAGTCTTCTTGGGTCCTTCCGTCGTCCTTGCTTTGTTGTTTGCCGCTAGAGCTAGTTTCGGGCACTTAGTTCTAATATCACTGGCTTCCCCGCAATGGTAGCATAGCCCATTGGTAACTTTCTTTCTGCAGTCTTTTTCCTTATGCCCTGGAAATTTGCAAAAATTGCAGTATGTAGAGCATTTCCCTGAATGTCTCCTTTTGCAGTACTTACACGGGGGTGAAGAAGAACTTGCTCCTTTCCCACGATTGCAATTTCCATAACGGAGCTCCTGTGTGATCTTTTGAGCTAGGTTCCTTTTCTGGTTTTCTTCTTGCGTACGTACCAGTTCATCTGTCAAAGTATTTGCCAATTCCACTGCCTCTTCTATGGTTTGTGGTCTAGCTGCCTTGACTACATGTCTGATTTCACTGATTAATCCCCAGATGTAACGGGAAATTAATATTGATTCTGGTGAGGCCAGGGTTGGTACAATCCGTGCATATTCAAAGAATGTGGTAGTATATTCCCTGCAATTTACCCCAGTCATTCTATGATTTAGGATTTTATTAGCAACCTATTCCTTTTCATTAGGAGGGCAGAATTTCCTTTCAACTATTTCCTTAAAGTTGTTCCATTCCATACTGTAAACTCTGTCATTTCCTTTGGACTGAAGAATGGTATTCACCACTCTAAAGCTGCATCTTTAAAAAGATTAGAAGCATACATGACTTTATCTTCATTTTGCACATTTACTTATCTTGAGAACGGCTTCCGTCTTTTCTATCCAGCGCAAGGCTGAAATAGCTCCTTCATTTCCTGAGAATTCTGTCGGCTTGCATGATAAGAATTCTTTATAAGAACAACCAATGAGATGGTTTTTCTTCTTTTTGGAATTGGAGCTTGGATTAACAGTTCAGGATTTCCATTCGCTGTGATTTGCTTCAGGGGGTACACGTTTATTTCCGTTTATGGAATCATTATTTCCTGCCTTTTTAGTGGTGTCGATAATATAGGACAGAGCATCTATGATTCCTTGGGCCACTATGTGTTCGATAGCACTTTTATTCATTTGATTCCCATTATTATCGTTATTATGGGTTTCCTGATTTACTTCGTCTGACATCTGAATTATAAACATTCAGCAGGTATTAATATCACAGAATAAATTAAATAATAATTATACCAACACAGTGAACCAAAATCGCCAAGCATTGTGACTTTTACTCTTTTCATACATATGCATCTAGTACAAGCATAACTGAAATTCAAATATTACTAGCCTATGCATCGATATATTTATATAAGTGATATTACTTTTTTAACGTTACAAAATACACACACACACACACACACATATATATATATATTATATTAAGCTATGGCTTCCTTAAAACTGCATTTCTCGCTCGTCATACTTCCAGACGAGCTCCTCTCCGATGTGGCGAATTCGGTTTCCTTCCTCCACCAATTCATCTCCAAGCTGGCGGAGTTCTTCCACATGTTCCCTTGGTAGTATTGGGGCTGGCACTGGTTCAGGGTAAGGTGGAACTGGTTCTTCATATGGGATTGGGTTTTCTAGCAGGTTCTGAATTGCCTAGTTATTAGCCCACCATGGATCTAAAGGGTTTGGGGCTGGAATTCTAGGTATCTCATTGGGGTCAAAGGATGGTATTGGAAATTGATTTTCCTGGTCCTGCTCTAGGTTTATGGGTTGGTTAGGAAATAAGGGAAGCAACGGGGGTTCTGGATTTGCTACTTGATTGAAATTAGGTTCTCCTTCTGCCTTTCCAAACATGTGAAAATTTGCTAGCTGCCTATCCAATTCTTCCTCCCACAAGGGTCTAACTTTGGGGTTTCGGGTGTTTCTCTCAGTTCTAGCTGCTATGGCTCGTTGTTGAGCTTGTCTCAATCTTTTCCTTTTCTCTACTTTGGCTCTACTAAACCAATTTCTCTTTTTAGGGGGAAAAGGTTCTACAGATTTGGCTTTGAAAACAAAAACATCTTCGGAATCAGCGGTGTAGTCTGTGGTTGGCTGGGATGTTCCTTCATCGATCAGAGAATGAGGAAGGTGACGATAAGCGTCAGAAGTACCCTGATCACTCATTTTATAAACTAAAGAATTTAGTAAAATAATCCTAAATAATATATACATATTTGTTTAAAATTTAGGTATTTCAAAAGAACACCTAAATGGCTTAAACCAGTGGCATAGCTCTGATACCACCTTCTGTCGCAACCCCCGACCCCACCCCGGGAGCGGGGGCCGCGAGACACAGAGCTGGTGGTACCGGTGTTTATTAATTTGGCAGCGGAATTACGAAATCAGGATCGTAGTTAGAAAATAAATATCAGAGTTTCAAAACACCAAACTTTTATTTTAAACAAATGGGGTAAACCCCATGTTTCCATTACAATACATTTTTCGGGACAGACCCTAATTTATGGAAAACATAAACTCCTTTTTATTTAGGTAACTTTTATAGCCACTTTTCTAAGCCTTCAGTGCTCTCCAGCTGGCTTCTGTTAGCTTCACATTAAGTTACCTGAAACACGTTTTAAAAACATTTTATCAGCAAGAAATACCGGTGAATCCATCTCAATTTTATCAAAACAAGTGATTATACTTTACATTTATTGAGAAGCATCTGCATTTACAATTTTTATATCTACATAATTACTCAATCAGTACTGTCAATCCTGACTGGTGGGTCATATTACTTTGGGCCCTGTCACCCAACAGTAACGGTTCCTGTCAACTTCCCGTGACTTTGGACTAGCAATATATACAAAACCCCAACATACCGGAAGTAATTGTAGAATACATATACTCAATCACTGTTAAGCATAATTAAAATATTTGAGGTTTTGGTAACACATTTTGACTCACAAAAAGATTTACAAAAAGAGATGTACTCGCCTTGAACACTTTAAGTATTCCCACGGAGTTCCTGGTGATAGTTCTTGATTACTTCCTGGGATTTCTATTAAAACATACAATGCACATGTGTTAGTAAGTTAACCCAAGTCACTTTAACGATACAACACTCGACCGAACTCCAACGAACGTAGTCGGGCAGAGCCTAGACATGCGTTGGCGATCCTAGATCGATTGAGTAGGGTGTCCATACAACACTCGACAAAACTCCAACGAACGTAGTCGGGCAGAGCCTAGACATGCGTTGGCGATTCTAGAAGGGTGTCAATACAACACTCGACATAACTCCAATGAACGTAGTCGGGCAGAGCCTAGACATGCGTTGGCGATTCTAGATCGATTGGGTAGGATAGTGAATCAGTGATCGGGGGTTAAGTTACTTACAGCGGGCAGCGCTTCGCAGGTTTATGGATTTAGGGGTGTTGCACGAAGAAACAGAGATTTAGAGAGTATACGATCGATTCAGAGGATCGAAAGTGAGCGACGATTTCATTCCCAGGCCGCTCCTTTTATACCCGATTTTGACCTCCCCCGTGCGTCGCGCGGGATTTGGGTTCCCTCTCGCATGGCGCCTGAGGTGCCTAGCTAGGCTAGGTCAGCCTGGTCACAAGTGTAGGGTTGCCAGATGGCGCGAAACGGTGACACATCACCTTGACATCTCCCGCGTGTCGCGATAGAGACCGATGTCTCTGGCGCGTGGTGCCTGGACTGTCCATGTGAACCTGTCTCGTTTTGCATGCCGCGTCTCAATTTGCGTGTCTGGTTTTACGTTTCGGCTAATTTCGGGGTTTTTGGAGAGTTGTTACATTTACAACCGACATCGTCGTGATAAAAAAAAACCAAAAAAAGAAAATTACAAAAATGGCATAACAAATCTTTTTAAAATTTGATTATATATTCATGTTCACACTATAAACCCATTCTCACAATAAGTGAGTTTAGAGCCTTTACCGAGCATACATATATACATCTTTAACTAAATACTCATTTTTCATTTCTTGTGTGAATAGCTCGCTTGGTTCTTATGACTCTAGAACTTGCCAAGACGATACATTCCCGGTTCTTACCGACTTAAACCCAAGTAAGTAAATGATGGAGGCATTAGGACTAACCGATTTCTTTATTCAAAACCATTATTTTTTCCTTTTTATCTCTCAACAAAAACTCCCCTAGTTAACCCCTTTGAGCCTAAACATTTTCATTTCTAAACCCACAAAACATAAAATCACCCACTACCCACCAAAGACCTTTTTCAATTAAAACCATTTGTTTTAGTAAAAACTCGGTTGTCTTCAAAATTGTGATATGATGAAAAAAAACATGTAGTTCTTGAAATAACCAAACAAGTTCTTCAAAACCTTGTTTGAGAGTATCTAATTTAAATAAAATGTCACAAAATAATTTTTTTACGACACCGACGCTTTTTACGCTTTTCACCATTTTACTAACTTCTAACCCAAAAACACCTACCCTTAGCCCAAACCTAACCCTTTTAAAGTCCTCCTGATATTTACAAAGGTTTATAGTTAAAAAGGAGGAGGTTTGATCTCTTGTCAAGCATATGGTAGAAGTACGTTTCATGCCGGGATCGAGTGTTATCACAAAAAATACATCTTCGGCCGAGTGTTGAGTGATCTCTTGTGAGGTGTGTGAACTTGTATATAACTAAATAGCATTTTAAGGGGCATGTTATGCCTAAATAAATAACTTTTCTTAAACAATTGTTCTAAATAAATCATGACGAATAGGATTGTAAATAAAATAAAAACAAAATAAAATACAGATCTTGGACACTCTAGATAAGCCACCAAAACTTCTTCTCTACATGTTCCATTTGGGTGTCTAAGCCATATTAAGAATTTTGCTTGAGGAGAAGCAAAGATTCAAGTGCGGGGGTATTTGATGTGTACAAAATTTAACATATAAATTACATCAATCGAGGCATAAAACCAACCCTTTTTAGTACAAATGTTGGAAAAAACATGTTTCTTTGTTCATTTTCAATTTACAGTACCAAAAGAGCTTAAACGAACAAAAGGAGAAAATCAGCGGCTAAAACCAACACAAAATACAAGAAGAAGAAATAACGTGATATGCCTGAACCCTCGGCAGCATCCCAAGAACAAAAACAACAGAAACAGAAGCCCACCATGGGGCCGTGTCCAACCAAACATGGACCATGGTCAGCTAACAACTCCTATAGAAAAGACAAAATGCAGAATTCAAGCCAACACGGGGCCGTGTCCACCCGGGCACAAGCGTGGTCAACGCTTAGATTCGCTAAAGATTTATAGTACAACAATACTATGACCATGGGGCCGTGTCCAGGAGACACGGGATCGTGTGGGGCCCTCTGATGACAGCTGCATTTAAGGATAGAAGAGAAAGGAAGTGGCCACGGGTCGTGCCAAGCGGGCACGAGGCCATGGCCGTGGCTTTGTTCTGACTATAAATAGGGGTGTTTGGTTCTCTTCAACGACATCCCTTGGTAAACCACTTCTCTCTCACTTTGCCACCACTCCACCACCACTACAACACCAACACCCACCACCATCATCCATCTTCCATCTTTAGAGTGTGTAGTAGTCTCAAGATCTAAGACTGATCGTAAGAGTTCTTATCAATCAACGGCCATGCTTGGCTAATCTCTTACATCACTTGGTGAAGACAAATCTTTTACGTATTACTTTTGATTTTTAATCTTTCGGCTACTTTTTAATTGAGTATGTATTCATGACTTTAATAACTAGTTTCTTGTGTTGAAAGTAAATTTTCCTAACCGTTTCTTCATGATGTCATTGATTTGCTCATTCGTGTCTCTACGGTCTATATAAAGTGCGTTAACTACTTGGAAGGGGCTAGAAGGGTGGTTTGGTAAAGTTCTTGTCTCATTCAGTGTATAGATCCTGCGAGGACTTGGTTAGGAACTCCTTCAATGGCTTATGGTATTGGATGGCGGGGGTACGAATAGCTTGAACCCCTAATAAGTAAAGTACTATTAAAACATAAAACCGGCCTCTTGGGATTGTATCCTTGCTGACTCAAACCACTTGGGCGAGGGTAGTGTCACCTTCAAAAGAGGAGCCTACTACTTTTCGCATTAATAACTTAAATTAATTGTCTTTCAATATTCCGGCCTCTTGGGATTGTATCCCTGCTGACTCAAACCACTTGGCCGAGGGTAACGTCACCTTCAAAAGAGGAGCCTACTACTTTTTGCATTAATAACTTACTTAATTGCCTTTCAATATTTCGGCCTCTTGGGATCGTATCCCTGCTGACTCAAACCACTTGGCCGAGGGTAACGTCACCTTCAAAAGAGGGGCCTACTACTATAACTTAGATAATCTCTCAAATAGTCTGAAAGTGCGAAAATCATCAAAGGATACATAAAAGAGGAGTTGTAACCAATTGATTCTATCTAGTCTATTTGTATTCATTTTTATGTTCAATTTATCTTTCAAAACTTTTATCAAAAAATTGTATCGATTAGACGTTGACGCTAAACAGGTATTAAAAGCTCCTGGGTCCTTGGATGACCTTGGTATTTTAACAACACTATGCTACGCTCGCGATGGGTGCACTTTCCCTAGTGTGTGTTTAGTGTTAGTACAATATCGTGTTTTATAAATTTAAAACTTGACTAATGCGTAAAACGGACTAAAAATATAAATAAAATCATAACACGAAAGATTCAACATCCAGAACCGTAGCCGCCTATGTTTCATCGATTTGTGAGTATGAAAGCCAATAGGAGGTGAAGGTAGGTGGTGGTGGTGGTGGTGTGTGGTGAATTGACGTGATGATGGTTGTGTGTGGCGGAGTGACGGGGTGATGGGGGTGTGTGGCAGAGTGACGCGGTGATGGGGGTGTGTGGCAGAGTGACGGGGGGGGGGTGGTATGGTGTTTTTTGTGATGGTATGGGAAAACACCCCTACGAGTTGTGAGATTTTAGAGAACTCGGCCTTCTTGTGCTAATTTTGCCCTTATTTTTTTCACATCACTAGATTAAAATGTTACAACGATGACCGTGTAAAAAAATCAAATTGGTGTTTTTCGGCCAGTTACAACAGCTATAAAAACCTGATGACATCATTTTTTACAGCATTTACGGCTTCCGTAAATGAAAAAAACTGTTGTGTTTTTAAAGTTGATTTTTTAGGATTTTGGGTAAAAAAAAAATTTGAAAAAAAGCTTTCGTAAAGCCGAGTTTTGTAAGTGCTCACAACTCGTATAAATTTTAATTTTACCCTAAACCTATGTATAAGATCAAGATCAAGAGAAAACCACTCCGAGTTGTGAGAAATTAGAGAACTCTGTCTTCCCGTGCGAGTTTTGCCACCATTTTTTTCACACCCCTAGATTTAAATATTTAGAAAGACTGTCTTAAAAATTTTAAAAAATTTCGAAGTGGTGTTGTCCGGCCTCTTACAACAACTGTAAAAAGCTGATGACATAAACATGACATCACTTTTTACAACATTTACGGCTGCCTTTCGTAAAAATCTTTTTTTTCGAAAAGTTGGTTTTTTTAGGATGTTTGGTAAAAAAAATTTGAAAAAACCTTTCGTAAGGCCGAGTTATCTAGGTTCTCACAACTCGTATATATATATATATGTATATATATATATACTCTTAGGATCCCGTAAAAATGACATTTTTCGTGAGAAGCGTGAGAAGCTTGGTTTTAAAAAGCGCGCATCAGGAGCGCATAATGTGCACATCACATGATGCTATGATGAGATCGCATCGCGTGTTGCAGTTTCATGATGCGCGCATCACATGATGTGGTCTAATGTGGCGCCTTATGCAGGTGACCAGTATTTGAACAAATTAGATTTTTATTTTTAATTGAACTCTGACTATAGATGATGAGAATATATTATATTTTAGCGTTTAAGGGTTCATAAGTTAAATTATTAGATATATATATATATACATATATATATATATATATATATAATATATATATATATATAGTATGTTTGAATAAAGAACACCTCGCACACGTGATGCGTGCGCTTCACGCATCGAATTTTGGGATCAAAACGCATCAGATCGATACACGCATTTTAAAACCAATATGAGAAGACATAAGAATTGACATGTAACATGAGGTTTTGGACTTAGGCATGATTTTTTGGGTTGTTTTGGCAAGAAAAACACCAAACATAACAATTTAATACACAATGCAATGAATTCTAGGCTTAAAACCTAAAACACCATGCTAAGAACGTTAAGTAGTGCGTTTTAGTTGTGTTTTAAATTTCACGCCCATAATACGTTGCATTGTGTTTTAAATTGTTATTTTAATGTTTTTCTTGCCAAAACAACCCAAAACATTATACATAAGTCCAAAATATGATGTCTACATGCCAATTTCTATGCCTTCTTACACTTCTCACAAAAAAGTTTCTTTATACAGGAACTTCACCCAAATACAATGTTAGAAATTAAATTTACACATTTAAATTTAGGTGAATTCGAAATTAAAAAAAATTTACACATGTGTAAGTTTGCCATTTACACATGTGTAAATTTGTTATATTTACACATGTGAAAAAGTCTAATAAGAGTGATTTGGAGAGTAAAATAAACTATTTGATATTGTAAATTCCTTTTTTTTTGATGTTGTATTTTAATTACAATGAAGTTTGTATTAAAAAAATTGTTTTGATTAGTTTTTTCATTCGTTCTCACGGTTCTCGCAATATTTAACATTCTTAAGATAACACTCCCCATATATATTTAGGGTGAAGATCATTTAGGAACCATCATTTATTGCAAGAACCATTGTGAACATAACAATAACTATTTAAAATCACATTTTTTTTAAATCCATTATAATCGCTATTTAATGGGAAAAACACATTTTTAGCACTTAGTTTTGCGTTTAGCTTTAGGATTTAGTTTTATCATTTAGATTGGGTGGAGGTGGGTAGTTTTTTTTTTGGGTTGGGGGGGGGGAGGTTTAGTTTTTTTAAGGTGGGGAGTGGAGTTCATTGTTAGTTTTGGGTTTATTTTGGTTGTATTCACATTGGTTCTCATAGCTCTCGACCTAAAGTTGGTTCTCAAATGAACCCTACCATATATATATATATATATATATATGAGAACTATAGAGAGAAAACTCACTTGAGTTAAAAAACTTAATAAAAGCTTATGTAACAAACTTTTTTTTTCTAAAAAAAATTGGAAATGTAAGTTACTTGGCCCAAAAAAAACAAAAAAGCGTCGAGTGGTTTTTTTTTATAATTTTTTTTTTAAAATTCAGTGTTTTTATATATATGCTAAAAACTGAATTTTCAAGATTTTTTATAAAAAAACCCAAGCCCAACGCTTTTTGTTTTTTTGTTTTTTTTTTTGTTGTTGCTCAAAATGTTCGATAACATGTAACTTATTCTCTAACTTTTTTTAGAAAAAAAATTGTTACACAAGGTTTTTTGAGTTTTCTTAACTCAATTGGGTTTTCTTTCTATATCTCCCCTATATATAGAGAGTGAAGATTATTTCAGAACTCTAAATAATTACAGAACTTTCAGAACTCATAACAAACAATTATTTTATATATTAATTTATGCATTTAGGGTACATTTATCATTAATTATACGTATTTTTATGATTATATACATGTTAAGAGTAGTTTACATATGTGTAATAACCAAAATATATATAGGTGTAATAACTAATTACATATATGTAAAAACACTAGTTTACATATGTATAATCATAAAAATACATATAATAAATGATAAAAGTGCCCTAAATATAAAAATATATAAATAAAAAGATTGTTTATTAAGAGTTCTGAAAGTTCTGCAATTATTTAGGGTTCTGAAATAAACCCAACCAAATATATATATATATATATATATATATATATATATATATATATATATATATATATATATATATATATGACAAGGATCCGTTAGGAACCACCCTTTATTGCGAGAACCGCGAGAACCAATGTGAACACAAACAGTAATACTTAAAAAATCCAAAAAAATACCAATTTTTTTATATTTTTTTTCAAAAACTCGCTATATTTACTCAACAACTAAAAAAATTTCAAAAAAAAAAATTTGAGTACCAACTATCCATGCACATGTGCATTTACGTCATTTCTTTGACAAATTCCGTAATACATTACAAACATTAGACAATTGTACTTTCATTTACACTACCATGTGTAACACACTACTTTTTACGTTATCAATATTAGCAATGCACATGTGCATCTATATATATCAACATGAAATAAGGTGTTTCGGTACACTAATTTGAATACATTTTATCTTTCAACTATCATACCATCCATAATACACTACCATGCACATGTGCATTCTCATCATTTATTTGATAAATTCCGTAATACATTACAAACGTTAGACAATTATACTTTCATTTACACTACCATGTGTAATACACTACTTTTTACATTACCAATATAAGAAATGCACATGTGCATCTGTATGTATCAACATGGAATAAGGTGTTTTGGTACACTACTTTGAATATTTTTTCTCTTTCATCTATTATACCATCCATAATACTCTTCCATTACCTCCTACCATCCGTAATACAATACCATTACCTCCTACCATTTATAATACAATACCAATACCAGTATTTTCACTTTATTACATGTATATCAACACCGTTTATACCATCCAATCAACATATTACATCATAAAGTGACAACTATAATGAACCCATCAACCACTAGATATAACTAACCAAAAACATATATATATATGAGCCTACTTCATCATTCAAAATCACAAACTTTTTGTACGAAAACACGATATATAATTGTTATACATAATGATGCACGTGTGCATTTAATGTAAAATTGAGTGTATTATGGATGGTATTGTAAATTAAAGTGCAATTGTCTACTAGTGATAACGTATTACTGAATTTGTTGAAGTTATGATACATATGCACATGTGCATGGATAACTGTTACTCGAAAAAAAGCATGAACCTTACCCTATATATATATATATAGATATATATATATATAGGGTAAGGTTCATCCGAGAACCACCTTTATTGCAAAATAAAATCTAAAAAATCAAAAAAGTACTCAAAAATTTTTAATTTTTTTAAATATTTTTTTAATAAAAATTGTTATATTTCTTTACAAATTTTTTTTTTCGAGTAACAGTTATCAATGCACATGTGCATATGTATATCATAACTTCGACAAATTCAGTAATGCGTTATCACTAGTAGACAATTGCACTTTATTTACAATACCATCCATAATACACTTAATTTTACATTAAATGCACATGTGCATCATTATGTATGACAATTATATACCGTGTTTTGGTACAAAATGTTTGTGATTTTGAATGATAAAGTAGGCTCATATATATGTTGTTTGGTTAGTTATATCTAGTGGTTGATAGGTTCATTATAGTTGTCACTTTATGATGTAATATGTTAATTGGATGGTATAAACGGTGTTGATATACATGTAATAAAGTAAAGTGAAAATATTGGTATTGGTATTGTATTATAAATGGTAGGAGGTAATGGTATTGTATTATGGATGGTAGGAGGTAATGGAAGTGTATTATGGATGGTATGATAGATGAAAGAGAAAGTGTATTCAAAGTAGTGTACCAAAACACCTTATTTCATGTTGATACATATAGATGCACATGTGCATTTCTTATATTGGTAACGTAAAAAGTAGTGTATTACACATGGTACTGTAAATGAAAGTACAATTGTCTAATGTTTGTAATGTATTACGGAATTTGTCAAAGAAATGATGAGAATGCACATGTGCATGGTAGTGTATTATGGATGGTATTATAGATGAAAGAAAAAATGTATTCAAATTAGTGTACCAAAACACCTTATTTCATGTTGATATATATAGATGCACATGTGCATTGCTAATATTGGTAACGTAAAAAGTAGTGTGTTACACATGGTAGTGTAAATGAAAGTACAATTGTCTAAGGTTTGTAATGTATTACGGAATTTGTTAAAGAAATGACGAAAATGCACATGTGCATGGATAGTTGGTACTCATAGAATTTTTTTTTTTTTGAAATTTTTTTTATTGTTGAGTAAATATAACGACTTTTTCAAAAAAAAAAAAAAAAAAAAAAATTGGTATTTTTTTGGATTTTTTAGGTATTACTGTTTGTGTTCACACTGGTTCTTGCGGTTCTCGCGGTTCTCGCAATAAAGGGTGGTTCCTAACGGATCCTTTTTCTATATATATATATATATATATATATATATATACCGTATCGACGAATCATTACCAAAAGAGAGTGTCTTAGGGGTATAGGGGTGCTTCACTAGTGATGGAGTTCTATCAGTCACAACATCCAATCAAGTTTTGCCACGTCATCGAGCTTTATTCCATCACTAATGATAAATTTTAGTGGAAATGCCTATCACTCAGCACACCCAACAATTTTCCTCATAACCCAACAATTTCCCTCACATTCTTCACGCGTGATAGTGGCCACGTTTGTCGGATTCACGCATTGTCGGTGGTAGTGGCGGCGGTATTTAACATTCTTCCACGCATGATCAAATGTTACAACGGAGCGCCGCACCCCACTTAGTATCATATATTACCAAATTTAGTATTTTTAAACTATGTTATGTTAGAAACAATGCGTTACACGTGTTGAATTCTATTAGGATTTGGTATGTTTTTAAAAGGTATCTGGTTATATGGTTAACTGATTTGGAAAAGGATTTTATCGATTATTCATTGATTTGACTGAAGAGGAAAATATGAAAACAGTGATTTGATTATATAGGAACAACGATTTGATGTTAACGGGTCTTGAATCAAGCTAAATTAATAAAAAAGAAAAAAAAAAAATTAAGCAATATGAGGGTCATATAATTGCCTCATATAACACCAAATTTGCTAATTTATGAAGCATAAAGATTTTTTTGATGCCATTCTAGCTGTAGGTAGGTGGTAGAGACGTTTGTCTTTGGGGATAAGACCAGCGTTTAAATCCCGGTATAAAGTTGTGGGTAGATGTCTGAAACTTTTATTTTTTAAGGATAAAACCAAGGTTCAAATCCTGACATAAAGTAAACTATGATTAATTCGGTATTAAACGTTAAAAAATAAAGATTTCTTGATATTTTATCGTACTTTAATTCTCAAAATTCAATCTTAAACATTGAAACAAACAAACCTAAACTTTTCAGTCTTATCATGTACAAAAGCCATTCAAAAAATAGGAATGCATAAATATATTTTCCGCCGTTCATAAAAAAACACACATGTTCAATGTATGTTCAATGTCACACTTGTAGTTTAAACTTATAATATCCAAATTATGACATCATAAAATATAAAGTATCGATGCGTCATCAAATTCCGTCGTATTGTTAAAAATCAAACTTTTTGACTCCATATTTTAGTGCAAATAGATCATTGCCATAAAGTCGGTCGTCAAAAATCAAGGTCAATGACAAAAGAATCTTTGAATACGAAAGTACTTTTGACGATGCTAGCCCTTAATTTTTATATTCCAAAATATATTAGAAAACAAATTCCTTAGGCGTATTTTGTAAGTTTCGTTTAGGCATTGTTAAGGTCAACATCGTATAAGATGAGGGCATGTGTGTACTTAGGTGCACAAACAAAGCCGAAATCGACACCAACTAAGCTTGAGAGGTGGTTCCTATAGTTTAGGAGCGCTTGATATCACATCTCGTCTGAAATATGAATCGGAAGGCGTGAAGATTACGAAGAAATATAGAGCAGTCTTGAATCAAAGCGCCTTGAAGAAAATAAATCATTTTTTAGTGTCCAAAAGATTTTATGTAGTTATATGTTATATTATAAAAAAACAGTATTTGATTTAAACAATTAATAGGATCCGGGCTTTGTCAAACTTGATGTATGAAGTTCGAACACAACTTTGTTTATTAAAGGACATCCATCTTAGGTTCCAGCTCAAGCTCATCACACTTTCATGATTCGAGATTTTCACGAGCTTCTGGTTTACGTCAACCATCCATCAATATCATTGTATCAAAACTATTTTTAGATAGTTTGCATATTGTTCAACACGATTTGATAATTTTATGAGTCGTGTTAATTTGAATTCATCTTGAAAATATGTACTCTATATCCATATCATATAGCTTTAGTAATTTAGCTTGTTTTGAGAAACTTTGAAGAGAACTAATAATACATGATAATGCTTGTTTTAGGACATAAGATACAAAAAAAAAGGTTAAAATTAGGGCTGCAAATGAATCAAACGTTTGCCGAACAGTTCGTGAACCGTTTGGTGGGAAGTTCGTTTGTGTTCGTTCGTTTAATAAATGAACGAACACAAACAAGAAATTTCGTTCGTTTAGTTAAACAAACGAACATGAACATATGCCGTGTTCGTTCGTTTATGTTCGTGAACGTTCGGTAAGGTGTTCGTGAACGTTCGGTAAGGTGTTCGTGAACGTTCGGTAAAGTGTTCGTTTATGTTTGTTCGTTTATGTTCGTTCGGATTTGTTTGCGATAGTTTGTTAGGGATATTAAGAATTATTTTTTTACTTAATACATCAAAATTAGCACTGATATATTATTTAATAAATAAACTATTTAGTAAATAATAATGTATTGGATATCTCATATACATATTATCTAAAAGTTGAAACCTTATTAAAATATCTAAAACGTGAAACCTTGTTGTTCTCCCGTTCTCATTCCAAGTTCTAGAGACCGACTCTTCTAGTCCTCGCTCTCATTCCAATCCAATTAGGGTTTTTGCATCCTCATTTTCTTTGTGTTAGTTTTTGTTAATGAATGATTATTTGTATTTGTTTATGCTCATTAATGTTCATGAACGTTTGTTTGTGTTCATGAACGTTCATTTGTGTTTGTTTGCATTCGCATTTGTCTAACGCCTAAACTTCACAATTCACAAACAAACACGAACATGTCTATTTCCTTAACAAACAAACACAAACAAAAAAACCTCGTTCGGTAAGTGTTCGTGAACCGTTCATGAACACCTATTTCCCTTAACAAACAAACACGAACAAGACTTGTTCGTGTTCGTTTGGTTCGTTTGTAGCCCTAGTTGAAATAGATCTCTAAGAAATTCCTCTAAAAGGCAAGGGTTTAGAACGATAAAGCACGCTTGCTTTATCTTCTGAAATAAAAAGTTACATATAAATCTCATCTAAATTACTAACATTGAAAAATATTATTGCTTTATTTTATCCACAACAAAAGAAATATATCTAAAAAAATATATTTGAAAGTGTGAAACAATCATACGAGTTAATTAAGCTTTGATTTCAAAAATTAAGCTCTAATTTCCATCACCAATATTTATAGAAGTACACTCAGAATAACTTTAATTAAAAAAAATTATTAGGCTACTTGGGGAATCAACATTACAAAGAGTGTGATGGTATGGTCACTGTGATGGCCATCACGGTAGTGGTGAGATTGATGGTTGTTTATGTGACTGGTTGGGATGGCTTTTTTTTTTTTAGGTAGTGAGGTGAAATGTTATGATTAGTTTTTTTTTTGTAAGTGATGAGTGATAAATGATACAAGTGATTTAGTGATGATGTAATAAAATTTGATGGAATGAGTGACATTTTATGATTGGTTGGTTTGTATTGTGAGGATAGATAAGGGTGCCCCGACTCCCTTTAATCTGATTATATGTATGTCATTTTTCTAGCCTTACTAGAAAGACTTTCCCGACAAATAAATCATCGTTAAATAAAATAAAACCTAATTAAAAGTTGTGCTATGTCAATGATTAGTAACTAATAAGTTGTGGTATGCCAATGACTAGTCACTAATATTGATCGTTACCTATTTCAATAATGATTAAGATTAAGTATGACAAAACCTTGATCAATTTATAAAGTGGAAAAGAAGACTGACCATTATTATTATTATTATTATTATTATTATTATTATTATTATTATTATCATTATTATTATCATTATCATTACCATTATCATTATCATTATCATCATCATCATTGTCATTATTATTTGAATTATTATTATTATTATTATTATTATTATTTGAATAAGTTAAGTTCCACCACATTTTTTTAATATAATGAATATTTAGTGGTATAATATTACTTTTTAACAATACATCATAAAATTTGTTATCATCTTTAATTTTGACTATATATTGCTATAATTTTTTTTAATAAATGATACGTAATTATGTAATCTGATACATGATTATACGTCATTATATAATATGTAGGCTTCTCACCTAAAATTAACGTGTCACAGTTTGATGACTTGCCACACTTATCAAAAAAATGTAAAAAACACAATCGTCACCTCCTAACATATCCAAATAAAACAGAACTTGAGTGATATAAATTGTATGTTTTATAATTTACAACAAATTATTATTATTAATATTATTATTATTATTATTATTATTATTATTATTATTATTATTATTGAAAAGCATGTGAACGCGAATGCGATGAATAATGAAATAAGTTCCAATTACGGCTGAACTTAGTGTTTTAAGTGGTCACATAATTTGTTTGGTTACCGCGTTGTTCCCTCTTATTTAAGAAACCATGTAATGTATTTTAAAGATTAAAAGTAAGTATATTTACAATGATTGCGGCTTAACTACACTTGTCCCAAAATGAATAGTTACATGTATTTTACATTAATTAAAAATCATAAGAATGACTACTGACATTGGTATCGACATGTGATATAGTTTATGATACAAAAATACCTTATTTTTAATTTAACTATGTTTTTAGTAAAGTTTAAATCGTAGTGTTAATAATATAGATATAATCGATATCGGTATCAAAGATACTAAAATTGAAAATGAGTTAAACAACAAACCAAACACTATACCGATTATGGTTGTACGGACCGGTTCAGTACCGGTAGTGCAATAATACTAGAATATACCAAAACGAACTAATATCGAAATCAAAAACCATAAAAATAATATGAGCCAAGATGCCAATGTTTGTACAATATCAATTCACTTCACTAAAAAATCTTTTATTTTGAATATAACTCCATTTTCAATAAAATTTATATTGGAATGTTAACAAGAAAAATTAACAAAAGTGTGTATTTAGATTTTTTTTCTAAAAGTTAACAAACGCAAGTTATTAAGAAATCAAATTCAAAACATCATCACAACAGAAACCATACAACCGAATACCGGTACCGACACTGATGTTGCTCGTTCGGTATTGGTTTGGTACGACACTAAACAATAATTCTTTTAGATAGAAACTCCGTTTTCAATAGAATTTATATCGTATTTTATTTTAGATACAACTCCGTTTTCAATAAAATTTATATCGGAATGCTGAAAAAAATAAACATAACTACATATTTTTATAAAGTTAACAAGCGCAAATTACTAGAAAGAAAATTTAATTAAACTAGGTTTATCACCGTCGTCGCGTTGCAGCAAATTTTTTTTGTTATTTAGTTTGTGTTACGTGTGTGTTTGAAATCACTATTAGCGCATTGGGCATGGAACCACTGATAATACTAAAAAGAAAATATAGAAAAAAAAATTGAAAGATAACCGAAAGAAAATCAACCAAAAAGGTTGTATTGTAATGATGTTGTTCATATGAAACCCATGGTCAGAGATGAGCAAATGGTACTAGGTACCGGTACCAAATTTCCTGAACCGGAAGATCTTAAATAACAAATCGGTACCAACTTTTGACGTTCCTGGTACTCCACTACTGGTTTTTACCTTCATATACTGGTACCGTAACCAGTATTTTCGATACCAATAACGATTCAGTATCGGTTGGCACCGAGCTCATCCTACCCCTGAAACTAACAAAAAAGAAGTCATTAAAAGTTGAAGAAAATCAACTGTAACGCCATAAACCATAAATTGAGTAGATTTACGCTTGTTTTTATCAAACACACTTATAGGTTATTGGACTTAGTGTTCTAGTGGGCTTGGGTTAGGCCATATGGGCCGATTTATATGTGGACCCTATATTATGTTTAGTTCATTATTAGAGTTAAGCATTAGAATTGATTGTTGATTGTATGCGATTAGCTTCTATTGAACGAATTATACCAGACAAGCATTTAGCTTGCGTGCAATCTAAATATCCAATTGGTTTTCTTGTTCTTGACACTTTCAATTATTTTCTGCATCTTTGATTATGTTTGTGGTATCATACGAAAATTTCTGGACGCAGATGAGGTAAAGGTAGAGGATTGAGTTGAGGGGATGATATTGTTTGCCGAAAAACTGCCGATGTCTGTTTAAAAACATCCAATTTGTCTGTTCATGCTTGCAGTTGCGGACCCAGAAAAAAATTTCATGGGGGCGGAAACTTTTAGAGTTTACTTGTCTATCGTTGTACATTTTTCGTCCGAACCAGTTCATATTTCGTTGCGTCATATGATAGGGAAGATAATCAAACTAAATTTTATATATGAATCATAATTCTTGTTTGAAATTATTTTAAATCATTAAAATTTAACGAATTACCATAATTCTCATAATCTCATACACACAACACATTCAAGTCAATATGACAATAACTTACCACATTGTTAGTTATCACAAGATAATTTAAGTCCATAAAATCTAAGTATCTAACCACTATTTCAAATAATCATAAGGTATCATCGTTTGATTCATATAATCACATATTCAAATTAACTATTCATTAACCAATTAAGTAATCAACTTAATGAAAATTACAAATATATATACATATATACACACATGGTGATACAATAAATGAAATAAAGTAAAATATATAAAAATTATCAAATAAAATAAACAAAATGTTAGATATTTTAACCTCAAATCAAATAAGTTTGAAATAAGATATAAATAAAATAAGATATAACGAAATAAACAAAATGTTATACTATAGATGAAATAAATAATATACATATTAAACTATGTTAAAAAGTAAACAAAATGTTAGATGTGTTAACCTCAGATCAAATAAGTTAATAAAATTAAAAAAAAAGAAAAGTATATATTATTTTTTAGAAAATTAATTAAAATAAAAGCCAATAGTTGCCAACTCTATTCTATATATTTGTTTTTTAAACAGTGAAAGTTGAAAAACTTACATAGACATAAAAGACAAAAAAGTAAAAGCCAAATGAATAGAATGTTATCCAGCTCATCTTCTCCATTTAAAATAAGCTTCACCTTTCTGCCGACCGGAAAACTTTTACAACACCTTTTCTTTTCTTTTCACTGGATTTTCTTGTAGTTCAAGGGGTGCGCTTGCAAAATTTCATGGGGGGCGCTCAGAATTTTCACACACGTGTAACACTAGTTATTTTTTTTTCAAGGGGTGCGCCCGCCCCCCTTGGGCAAAGCATAGGCCCCCCCTGCATGCTTGTCCATATGTGAAAAGGGTTGTTTCTGAGCCACATTTGAGAGGCCCATCGAGTAAACATGTGTCTTCAAAGCCAACAGTTTTAAATGAAATTGCAAAATCTAACACTGCTTTTAGAGAGAAAAATAGTGAATGTACTAAATGTTGTAGGCAGGACATATGAAGCAGCGCAGAAAGTTTGAAAGTCTACAAACAAATCATCCAATAGATCCTATAACTCAAATTCATCATCGGTTGGGTCGAATGGATCAGGATATCCTCTTTATGTAAAGAAGCAAACATGCTACAACTGTGGCATACCCGGTCACATTGCACGGAATTGCACACATCGTCCTTATATGCCATATTATACACAAAATCAGAGGGTTACACCGAGGAATAGATCTTATTCTATGCTACTGAAGGTTGAAAAGCCTAAGGAAATGATGAATAAGCATCCCAAGGTTAAACCATCTGATGGGGATTGTAATGATGCGAAAGCTTAAAGAAAACAAGTTTGAAACCTATACTAGTATTGAAAAATAACAAGGTTGAAAAGCAAATTGTTTTGCCAAAGGCATCTAAGACATTAGAAAAGCCTAAACAAATTTGGAAAACAAAACATAAAGCAGCAATGTCACCAGTCCTTAAAACAAAAAGAGACATGTGCTTACGGGAAGTATCTTATTTTGATACTTCAGGAAATCCCTTGACCACGATGGCCTGGGTATCAATTGTAATATCCGTCAAAAACGGATTTTACCAAACCCGCTCCGTTTATTAACCGAACAATCAGTTAAAAATTTCGTTGCGAATTTAATGCCCAAAATAATTTTAAACGATACATAATTAATTATTATATGGGAATATATAATTAGTTTTTGAAAAACTGTTAAAAATAAGAAAATAAAAATAATATGGCACTGCCGGGTTTCGAACCCGGGTCAGTCAACCGGTTCAGCATACTTAGCGCACACACACTCAACCACTGCGCCACTAGTGTTTCTTGTGAATTAATGAAGACAATTAATTCATAACATGATTTTCCGAATTCAAAAATCGGCGCCCAAATGTAGTCGTCGGAAATCCCGGCGATCTCGCGAGATTGGACGGTTTCTTTCATTCTTAACGCAAACTTTAAACTCATCATCGGTTATAACCGACGCCTGAGTCCGCGACACAAACTATAACCGCCGGAAAACGTAATGACTTTGAATCAAGTCGGAATTGGACCAAGTTCATCGATAACCTGCCTTATAAATACCCCCTCGAACCTCTGCTAGCTTTTTCGCTCAAAACCCCACCTTTACCCGACGTAAATCCATTCGCCGGAAAACTTCTGTACCTCGCCGGAAAACCGAACCCTTCACTTCTAAGCCTTACTAAACCCCCTGAGCTTATACCGAAGTCACCCACATCCTTTTCAAGCTTTCTGAAGACTCTCTGCTGCAAGACACACGTCGCCGGAAGTGTTTTCTGTCACCGGAGTTTCGCCGGAGAAACAGAGGAGTCCAGTCGGTATACCTTACGCTTAAATCTTTCTTTCTTTTTACATATCTCATCTGTAATTAACCTCAAAACACTAAAGAACACGATTAAAACATCGAACCAGTCGGACTTCCGATTCTGGTTAAAATCAACGAAGAAGACGAAGTTTTCTGTAATGTTTAAGTATAATTAAAATCAAGTTATAACTCGGGTTAGACACACAGTCCAGCGGTGGACTGTGTGCACAATAAACACGTAAAAGTCTCGAGTTCGAATCTTGTCCCACGCATGCTGCCTTAATAAAAATGTTTTTTTGTTAACCGAACCGGAGTCACGCTGTACATGTTAAGTTTAATAATAACCGGAATAATAACCAAGTTAGACACACAGTCCAGTGGTGGACTGTGTGTATGTTTAAATCACATGACACGAGTTCGAGTCCGGGCTACCGCACCGGCCCAGATAATTATTAAACTTTTTATTTAAGACAGAAACCGAAATGTTCAGTTTGTATATAGGTATAATAAAAATCGGTTTATATAACAAGTTAAACACACAGTCCAGCGGTGGACTGTGTTAACCTAAACCACAGGTCCCGGGTTCGAGACCTGTGGAGCGCACCGGTCCGATTCAGTAAAATCTTTTTAGAAATAAATTGATTTTCGGATTAATCTAATTAATATATAAATATAATTAAAAACAGAAATATTTCGGGTTAGACACGTAGCTCAGTTGGTAGAGCTGCGTGCACGCGTACGGGAGGTCTCGGGTTCGAGCCTCACTCAGCGCACAGTTACACGCATACGAACCGGTCAAACAGTCAAGGTCAACGGTCAACGGTCAACGGTCAAAAAAAAAGTCAACTTTTTTAATTATTTTTATTTATTTATTTTAATTAAAAATACTTAAAAATAACATTTTTAAGGTTAGAAAATAGCCTTAAACTCACAAAAATACACCCAACAATCCTACTAAAATGGATTAATAAAATCCGTTTACTTACCGAACCATAATGCTATTTATCTAGGTTAATTTCACTCGTGGTTAAAACCACTTCGCGTGCATTCAACATCATCAACCGAACGCACCCACTGTGAGTGAATCTTACAACTCCCCCTTTTTAATTACACGTTTTGGGGTGTGTCATGTGTCACAAAATAATTAACTCGTTTATTTAAACTTGTGCCATACCATATCATGATCTAAACTTAGATTGTTTATATTGTTGTGATCATGTATTTCATTTTGTCAACTTATATGTAATTCATTCATTAAGCCCATCAGTTCCTCGTGGGAGACGAGTTGAGCAACGCGTGCCTCAAAACCAATCCATTATTGTTCATGTGTGTATTATTGAGTTTATATTATTTGTGGTTTTGTCTTTCATATTATCATGTTTATGCAATTCATTCATTAGGCCCATCAGTTCCTCGTGAGAGACGAGTTGAGCAACGCGTGCCTCTAAACGATCCATTATTGTTCATGTGTGTATTGTTTAATATTAAATTGATTCATGAATAAGTTTACATCTATTTTTACTCATGTGTGGTTGTGCACTTTATTTCATAATCAATTAAATAAACTTGTTCAAATGTTTTCCATAGGATTCACTCGCCAACTTTTTGTTGATCCAAAAACCCTTTTACACATGATACAGGTGAACAGGATGAAGCAAGGAAAACATAGGAAATGCCTTAGAAGAAAACAAAGAAGCTTAGATTGATGCTTAGGTCATGATGTAATTATGTTTGTAAATTTCCATTAAATTGTATTAATGAATATGAAACGTTAAAATAAATGTCATGAGCTTTGATGATAACCCAATCATGCCCCGATCACCTTTTCCGCTGCGGGTCGGGGTGTGACACCAATATCTTACTAATCTCCTTATTTTTCAGTGACAACCAAGGAGTAGCTGTTGACAATCCTTGGAATGTTGATAGTGGTTGTTCCAGAGACTTAACGGGTTACATCTCACTGTTAGCAAAAAGTTCAACCTTTTTATGACATGTTTCCTTGGATGAGATAAGGGAGGTAAGAAAGATTAGCATGGAAGGTATAATCTAAATCCAGTACTTTGATTTGAATTTGATTATCCGATGATAGAACAATTAAACAAAATTATTTTTTATAACTTTGTACATAAAGCTGTCTTTCTTAAGGTAAATTTGCGCATAAGATTTTGCACAAATTTAGGGGGAGAGAGATATCCGTATATATGTTTTGCTTTAGAGGGAGAAAAACAAAAAATCCAAAAATATTATTGCATCATATGGGAAATGAAATAAATGTCCATGCTAAAGGGTCTGACTCAGACATGTAAGGTGCTATAACTGAAAAGACTAGGATCTAATGTGATATGTCGATAGGCATGACGCTCGAAAAGATAAAAAGATACCAAGTGATATAAACATAATGAGCTATGTACCATGTGGGTAGCATGCCATCGACGCATGATTTTATGGTCTTAAATCTTGCGTTGATAGATAGCCAATGTCTGAGGTTTCAGGTCTTTATGCTGATGATTCATCCGAGGATATCATGGCTGTCCTTCTGTTGAATCCAGACTATATGCAGACCTAGGCATATTCAGGATATCTTAAAAGAGCCAAAGAGGCCAAAAACCTTAAAGGGAGATAAACTCAAATTGAGGGAATTCCATTGAGCTAAAAAGCTAAATTCGTACCAAAAAGGTATTTGCCTAACCCTCGTTGGACACAAATATTGGTCACTATGTTGTACGAAAGTACTGACCTATTCACCAATAGTCTAGCGTTGTAATTCAAAACGATGATCTCATTATACTCACTTGCTACAATGAATCATTGTGCTTACCTTGATCGCGGGGGTGTGTCATGGTATGGGACACATGGGTACTATAGTATAATATTACCTTAAGCATACCACGAAGTTGAAACATTGAAAGTTGAGCGTTAAAGTTTAAGTGGACAAACATATTGGCAATCACTTAGACCAATTTGAATAAGTTCGCACTGAAAAATGTTCCTTGATCTACCTAAAAAGAATTTTGATCCCATTGCAATTGTAATTGTATAATTGTAGATGGTGAATTAATTTCTTTGTGTGTTTGCATTTCAGTTTCATTCTCCTATTAAAATTAAAAAAAATAGAAAATTCAAAATTCCAAAAATAGTGTTTTGTTTTTTTATAAAATAAAAAATCCAAAATAGAGTGTTTTATTTGTTTTATTGAAAATTGTTAACTGTTCTTGTAGATTTGATTGATCATCAAAAGTTGAAAGAAATTTGAATTGTGAAATTTGAGTACAAGTACTTCGATGTATTAAGTGTTCATTTAGTATTTTCCTCTGTTGCATAGAAATGTTTGCTTATAAATTTCTGATAATTTTGTAAAACTTGATCCAAATCAAGAAACAGTGGTTGATGGAGAGTGATTTGTTCTAGTTACTGACAAGCGTGAAGCACCACAAGAATAAGATGTACTTGAATCAGAAGAACCTGAAGTGCATCATCTTTCGAAAATGAAAGTACAACTGAAGAAATACATGTGAAGCTGCTTGAAGTTGAAGGACTGAAAAAGAAAGGAGCTGCTGAGAATCCTCCTCTCATATTCATTTAAGCAAGATGTTCAAGTAAAAGCTAATGATGTTCAAGAAGAACAAAATATCGAAGTTTGAGAATGAAGAAATGAAGTATCTTCCCACATAAGATAAAAAAACATAAACCTAAGTATCCTCAGTATTAAATTAACGAACTTAAGTGTCCTCAGTATTATCAAATTAACATGTATAAGAATCAGAATCGTAGTTTTTCTTTCACTTACAACTTTTAAATTTTTAATTTGAACAGAAAAAAGCGGCAAATTTTATTCCAAAACCAAGCCTCTAGCCATGAGCTAGAGGACAACAATTACACCAAATTACAAAAGTATGATGCTATAGTTCTTAAACTTCTCATACTACAAAGTATGATGCTATAGTTCTTAAACTTCTCATACACTAACTTTCCAAATATAGCCTCTCCCATTTTGCTCTACATCTCATTCATAAAAATGCATATTCCTTTACTTCCTCCAGTACCCTATTCCATATAAACTAGTAAATTTACCTGTCGCGCATTGCGATGGCATCAAAACGTACAGTAACTTGAGGTTATATTGTCGAATGAAAACATATTATATTTGACTAGACTCGTTTACAAACAAAATTACGTGAAAACGTACATAAAAAAAGCGTGAAAACAAATTATATTTGACCTAACTCATTATCAAAAAAAAATACGTTGAAACATAAACCAACTTGGATTTATACCAGCATATAAGAAGATATTGTTTTTTAAGTTAAAGAATGAACGATGGGGGTCAAATTGATATATTACAAAGTTTTTAAAAATTGAGGGGTGTAAGTGTCGATGTTTACAGTAAAGGAGAAAAAAATTAAAAAGTGTGAACGCTATTCATCAAGCCACACCTTTTAATATATACTAGTAAAATTACCAGCGCGTTGCGACGGGAGTTTGGTCGATTTCGGTTGGATTCATTACGTTATCACTACGATATTGGCATCCTGTATAACAACCGAAAGATATAAACATAAAAATAAAGTCGAAAGAAAAGTTTATTGAAGTTTTAGAGTTGTGTGATAACTTTATTAAAGTTTATGGTTTAAGAAATAAATTGAGTAAAGTACATCAATCTACACCTTTTAATATATACTTAATTAATAATTTATTTCTAATGAAAACTTTATTATTTCTGTGCGTCCAGATCTTCCACATTATAGCCATCACCATGCTTAGTTCTGCCTTCCTTTGTCTCATCATAAGTTGTGCTTTATTCGCTGTTATGAGCACACCCACAAAGTTTTCATTCAAGCTCCGTCACTGCTACTAGTGATAACTAACATATTCTTGGTTTCATTTGCTTTGTTTACATAACCATAGTTGAAAATATTTATGGTATGTTATTTAGTTATTTTTATTATCATGTTCAATTTCAAATATATATTGTTAAGAATAATATCAACTAGTTTTTGGCCCGTCCTTGTTGCGGGGCACTAAACCGAATATTTCTCTCTCATAACATGTACGTCTGTGTTTCGGTTACTTGTACATACCACTCCTAACACGATCTCAGGAAAATTACATCGAGTCAACCAATTAAAACAAAACACTATAATATTTTTCAGGAAAAAAACTAAAATGATGGAAAGACTATAATTTTAAACTTTTGGCAAAATTATAACTTTTCAAGATAAATGAGCTTGTGCGAGGCAGTTGACACAAAGAAAATTACTCCGAGTCAACCAAACGAAAAAACTACCATAGTTTTTTCAAAAAAATAAAAATTAAAACGATTGCATGACTGTAATTTTACACGGGGGGAAATCGTAATTTGACAAGAAAAAAACCTAAAACGGTGGCAAAACTATAAATTTGAACTGAGGATAAAACCGTAATTTGGCTGGGAGGGAAAAAACAAAACAAATTGCAAAACTGTAAATTTAAGCGGGGCAAAATCGTATTTTGGCTACACAAATGGAGACTTGCCAGTCACTACCTGACACTATTCTCCCAGCTTGTGTCGTCTGGCGCTATTCCCCCAGCTTGTTTTTTTTGAACGGCCAACAAATCAATCCCGAGTACTCTCGGGGCATCCACTAGACAAACAGAGTACTCTGAGTCGTCCACCAACACTTCCGGAAAAACCAGGTAACCCACCCGCTCGTACGCACGACGGTGAAATTACCAGTAAAACCTGTTTTGGCTCAAGGATCGAACCCACAGCTTCTTTTTGTGTATATAGTAAATAAATAAATAGATAATATTCAATCGATATGTCCGATAATGTTATACTTATCTTGTGAAACAATGTTGGATCAATGTAACTAACTAGTTAATGCACCCCGCCCGCGTTGCGGGGCGGTAAGTCGAAAATTTCTCAACCAATTAAAAAAACACTATCATAGTTTTGCTAGAAAAGAATTGAAAACGATGGCAAGACTGTTATTTTGAGTTTGGGACAAAACTATAATTTGTCAGAATTAATGAGCAAGTGTTAGACAACTCCTTTACACGGAAAAAATTAAATCAAGTCAACTAATTAAAACAAAACACTTATATAGTTTTGTTAAAAGAAATCTAAAGCGATGGCAATATGAAAATTTTGAACTAATGGCAAAATCGTATTTTTTGACCGGGTAATTTGCCAAAAGCTAAAGCGATGGGAAAATCGTAATTTTGAACTAAGGGCAAAATCGTAATTATGAACTAAGGGCAAAATCGTAATTTTGAACTAAGGGCAAAATCGTAATTTTGAACTGGAGGTAAAATCGTAACATACCTGGGCCAACGAGGAGTCCCATGCAGCAGCTTGACACTATTTCCCCACGCACCTTTTAAAAAAACTAAAACGATGACAATATTGTAATTTTTAAATGGGGGTAAAGTTGTAATTTTGGACTGCTAAAAGCTAAACGATGGCAATACAATAATTTTTTACCAGGAGAAAATGATCAGGGCAAATTGTTAATTTTATTGAGCCAACCAAGTAATACAAATCACTACTTTAGTTTTGCAAAAAAAAATTGTAAAACGATTGCAAGATAAAAATTTTAACTGGGGCGAAATTGTAATTTTTGAAATGGGGAAAAATCATAATTTTGAACAGAGACCAAAAGCGTAATTTTAACTTTGGGCAAAATCATAATTTTATTTGAACCGGGCGAAATCATAATTTTGAACTAAGAGGAAAAACATAAGTTTTTTTTAACCGGGGGCGAAAACGTAATTTTAAGCTGAGGGAAAATCAAAATTTTGAATTGAGGGCAAAGTCGTAATTTTGTGCTAGGTGCAAAACCATAATTTTATTTTGAACTTGGGGCGAAAACGTAATTTAAACTGAGGGCGAAACCGTAACTTTAAACTGGATATAAAATTATAAAATGGTTGGTCCAATGGGCGAAAACGTAACTTTGAGCTAAGGAAAATCATAATTTTGAACTGAGGGCAAAATCGTAATTTTGAAATAGGGGGAAAACATAATTTTATTTTGAACTTGGGGCGAAAACGTAATTTAAACTAAGGGCGAAACCGTACTTTTAAAGCAGATATAATATAGTAAACTGGGTGGTCCAATAGGAAAGGGCCAGCTGCCTGGCATATTTTGAATTGGGAGCGAAATCATAATTTTGAATTGAGAGGAAAAACATAACTTTTTTTTAACCTGTGGCGAAAACGTAATTTTGAGCTGAGGGAAAAATCATAATTTTGAATTGAGGGCAAAGTCGTAATTTTATGCTATGGGCAAAACCATAATTTTATTTTGAACTTGGGGCGAAAACGTAATTTAAACTGCGGGCGAAACCTTAACTTTAAACTGGATATAAAATTATAAATTGGTTGGTCTAATGTGCGAAAACGTAATTTTGAGCTAAGGAAAAATCATAATTTTGAACTGATAGCAAAATTGTAATTTTGAGGTAGGGGAAAACATAATTTCATTTTGAACTTGGGGCGAAAATGTAATTTAAACTAAGGGCGAAACCGTAATTTTAAAGTGGATATAATACAGTAAACTGGGTGGTTCAATAGGAAAGTGTCAGGGCAGTTGCCTGGCACTGTTCCTTTTCATGAAATTGAATAGTATAGAAAATGTGTATGATGTGTCGGCTATAGGGTTGGTTTTATTGTTAGTGTTAGCATGTTTTAATGTTCATGTGTCTTATCAGCTCAACTAACAAATTTTTCTTGAGGGTTAGGTCACCTAAATCAAACTTTTAAACAGACTAATTAAAAATGTCCTATGTTATTATAAGCTAAAAATACTTTAAAAAATTGCTCTTTACAAGTTTCATAGTTTGAAAATGACTTACTACATGCTTTGTTCTAAACATTGTTAAGTAACTGTTTCTATACGATACACATGTAACAATCTTTTGTAAAATCCCCACCAATCAAATTATGTAAATATGACTTCACAAGTTTCATTAAAGAAAAAAGAGTTAATTACGTTTTTCGTCCATGGGACATGTCAAAAATCACTATTTCAGTCCATTGTTTAAAAATTGTCATTTCAGTCCCTGTGGTTTCACTTTCGTAACTATTTCAATCTACCTTTGTTAAATCCATCCAATTATTCTGACACTATATTGCAAACTAATGGACTGAAATAGAGATTTTTGAAAAACCAATGGATCGAAATAGTTACGAAAGTGAAACCATAGGGACTGAAATGACAATTTTGAAATTAATGGACTGAAATAGTGATTTTTGACAAATCACAGGGACAACGTAATTAACTCAAGAGAAAAAGAGTAAAATGTAAAAATGGTTCCTAAGGTTTAGTCACTTTTGTTATTTTAGTCCAAAACTCAAACCTTTTGAATTTGGGTGCCTGTGGTTTTAATTTTATTATCATTTTCATCAAAAGCAAAATCTGTTTAGATTTTTGATTAACAAAATGTCTCACAAAAGTTGTCAATACAATAAGTAAAACCAATAATAGCTTCATAGACTAATGTTTTATGGTTTTCATCGTAAAATTTTCAAGATTTCATACTCAAGTTGACAAATGTTTTATCATCTTCTCTTTATAAAGACATCATCTAAACTAATACGGTATTATTCGCGTGCCAGACACATATGTAACACATAAAGAATTTGTGAGCAGTGGCGGACTCAGAAATTCTTTACCGAGGATACGGATGAGTGGTCCAAGCATATTTTTATAGGGGGCGGTCGGGTTTTTTGCCTAAAAAATACACTGTTTTATTTTTCAAGAGATGCATCCGTCCACCCTGGGCTTCACCTAGATCCGCCCTATCTGTGGGTGTCTAGGGCAGATCCTCCCAGCCTAAGATATGAACGAATGTAACACCATTGTACTTATGTTAGATAATATTAAATATTTTTAGATTATGCTCAAGCAATTTAGATAACATTAGATTTCTGCAAGATAATGTTATACCTTGTTAGTTTAACTAATGCTTATGTTATATTTTTAGCTTATAAAATTAGTTGTTGATATTACGTAGTTTAGGGGATTCATCAGTTCGGTTTATGATTTATATGGTTTATTCGGTTTTCAAAATTTTGTACCCCAAACCAAAAACCAAACCAAATTAGGAACATGCAAACCGAACCAAATTCAATTCCGTTTGGTTTCGGTTAGAAACCAATTAAACCAAATTTAACAAAATTGTATCTAAGTACCTTTTTTTCCTAATTTATATTTATGTTTATTGTTTTGGTCAAAAATCACAACAAGAATAATGTAACCAAATCTGATTTTGTGAGGTTGAGTGCTTGTGTGACAAGTAATTGTATGAACAAAGATGAAATATAAATGACGATGAACACATGGATTTATACGAGGACAAAGCCCTTGATCGATGAAGATCTCCGGCATAAAAAACCTCGGGTGATGGAAACTACCGATCACCAACTATATTGCTTAAAAAAAGATTACAACTTCGGATGTTGATCAAGTGTGGTACAACGATTGTTTGGCTAAGTGAGTGATGAGAGCTCTGGTTTATGATAATTGCGAGAGTGTGTTCGTGAAGATGAATTGTGAATTGTGTCTCTTCTAAAATCACTTGATCAACCCCTTTAAATAAGCTAACCACAAGTCCTATTTTCTAGGAAGATCATGCCCATGTTCACATGACCGTTACTTGGCCACCAAGTAGCATCTTAAATGGAATATTCCCGAGATTCTAGCTGAGATTTAGTCCACTACGTCCATTACCTGCGTATAAGCATTAAAAACGTGGATAATTGTTAGAAATCATAAGTAATGTTAAGGATCCTTGATCCTCCGAGTTCCTTGTAACATCCGTCAAAAACCAGATTTACCAAACCCGCTCCGTTTATTAACCGAACAATCAGTTAAAAATTTCGTTGCGTATTTAATGCCTAAAATAATTTTAAACGATACATAATTAATAAGTATATTGGAATATATAATTTGTTTTTGAAAAACTGTTAAAAATAATGACATAAAAATAAAAAGCTGCTGCCGGGTTTCGAACCCGGGTCAGCCAGCGATTCAAACAAAGCCTTAACACTTAACCATCCAACCACTGCGCCACTAATGTTTCTTGTTTATTATTAGAGACAATTAATACATAAAATAAATCTCGAATTCAAAAACCGACGCGCCTAATTGCAGTCGTCGGAAATCCCGACTATCTCGCCGAGAATTGACGGTTTCTTCAGTTTAAACGTAAACTTTAACTATGACATCGGTTATAACTGACGTCTGAACCCGCGACGCAAGTCATAACCGCCGGAAAACGTAATGACTTTGAATCAAGTCTGAAATCCGACTTATACATCTCGATTCCTCCCTATAAATTCACCCACAATCCACTGGTAGCCTTTTCGTTCAAAACCGCACCCTTTCTCGGCGAACTTTTACTCGCCGGAAAATACCTGCAAATCGCCGGAAAACCGAGTTTTTCACCTTTGAGCCTTACTGAACCCCCAGAGCTCATACCGAAGCCACCCACACTCACCTCAAGCTCCCTGAAGACTCTCTGCCGCAGGACACACGTCGCCGGAATAATCTGCTGTCACCGGAGTTTCGTCGTAGAAACAGAGGAGTCCAGTTCGGTATACCTTACGCTTAATCTTTCATTCTTTTTACTTATCTCACCTGTAATTAATCATAACACATTAAAGAAACTTAATAAAATCGACGAACCAGTCGGACTCCGATTCTGGTTTAGTCTAACGAAGAAGACGAAGTTTCCGTTGTCTATAAGTTTAATTTAAATCAAGATATAACTCGGGTTAGACACACAGTCCAGCGGTGGACTGTGTGCAAATAAAACACGCAAACGTCTCGAGTTCGATACATGTCCCACGCATACTCGCCTTAATAAAAATGTTCTTTTTTTTTAACCGAACCGGAGTCACTGCGTAAGATGTTAAGTTTAATAAAAACCGAAATAATAACCAAGATAGACACACAGTCCAGTGGTGGACTGTGTGCGCGTTTAAAACACAGGTCACGAGTTCGAGTCCGGACTACCGCACCGGTCCGGACAATTATCCAACTTTTTATAAAGGCAGAAATGAAACTATTTAGTTTGTATATAAGTATAATAAAAATCAGATTATTTAACAAGTTAGACACACAGTCCAGCGGTGGACTGTGTGTTAACTCAACCCACAGGTCCCGGGTTCGAGACCTGTGGAGCGCACCGAGTCGTTATGATTAAAATCTTTTTAAAAATAAATGATTTTCGGATTAATCTAATTAGTATATAAATTTAATTAAAAACAGAAATATTTCGGGTTAGACACGTAGCTCAGTTGGTAGAGCTGCGTGCACGCGTACGGGAGGTCTCGGGTTCGAGCCTCACCCAGCACATACATACACACATACGAACCGGTCAACAGTCAAAGTCAAAGTCAACGGTCAACGGTCAACGGTCAAAAAGTCAACATTTTTTTAATTATTTTTATTTATTTATTTTATTTAAAAATCAATTAAAAATACTTAAAAATAACATTTTTAAAGTTATAAAATAGCCTTAAACTCACAAAAATACACCCAACAATCCTACTAAAATGGATTAATAAAATCCGTTTACTTACCGAACCATTATGCCATTATCTAGGTTAATTTCACTCGTGGTTAAAACCACTTCGTGCGCATTCAACATCATCAACCGAACGCACCCAATGTGAGTGAATTTTACAACTCCCCTTTTTAATTACACGTTTTGGGGTGTGTCATGTGTCACAAAATTAACTCGTTTATTTAAACTTGTGCCATACCATATTGTGATCTAAACTTAGATTGTATATAAATTGTTTATAGTTATGTATTTCATTTTGTCAATTTATATGCAATACATTCATTAGGCCCATCAGTTCCTCGTGAGAGACGAGTTGAGCAACGCGTGCCTCAAAACAAATCCATTGTTGTTCGTGTGTGTATTATTTAGTTTATATTGTTTGTAGTTATGTATTTCAAATTGTCAAGTTTATGCAAATCATTCATTAGACCCATCAGTTCCTCGTGGGAGACGAGTTGAGCAAGCGTGCCTCAAAACGATCCATTATTTTTCATGTGTGCATTATTTAATATTAAATGATTGGTGTATAAGTTTACATCTATTTTTACTCATGTGTGGTTGTGCACTTTATTTTATAATCGATTGAATAAACTTGTTCAAATGTTTTCCATAGGATTCACTCGCCAACTTTTTGTTGATCCAAAAACCCTTTTTACACATGATACAGGTAAACAGGATGAAGGAAGGAAACTTAGGAAATGCCTTAGAAGAAATCAATGAAGTCTAGAATGATGTTTAGGACATGATGTAATTATGATTGTATGTTTCCATTTAATTTGTAATAATGAATATGAAACGTTATAATAAATGTCATGAGCTTTGATGATAACCCAATCATGCCCCGATCACCTTTTCCGCTGCGGGTCGGGGTGTGACAGATTGGTATCAGAGCCATGACTATAGGGATATAGGATAGGTTATTAGACCCTTAGAGCCTATACTATAGTTTGCCTAAATTTTAATTGTTTAGGTGGTTACATACAAACTTATGATATTTATTTGTTTCATATTTGTTTATACTTACAGTCAAACATACATACTTACATACACATTCATCATACGTATTTCAATGTTCATATATTCAAATCATCTTCGTACTTTTGTTATTCAAAGATTTTGTTGCAATTTTCAAATCTCATCAAAGTAAGTTATGCGACGGGCATGTAGTAACTGGAAGGGTACAAGTACCGGTAGTCGGAACGTCCTGTCTAGGTTGGCATTCGTATAAATCCAATATAACGGACCAGTTTGCCTACCTGGGGACTAACGATGAGAGTACGAAGGACCTATTAGGCCAAAGCATGCCACACCAAACGTCGTTCGAACTAACCCACTTTGAGGTGTCACCGTGTCTACACCTGGACACATTCCGAATATCATACATTATATACATATTTCTCGATTTTTCTCCGGGTTTTAGTGTACGTAACCAGGCTAACACATGCGAACCATATGAAAAACCCGGTATTCATGGGGCCCACATGATTACGAAGGTGAAGTATGGCGGCATGCAGGGCCTAATGACGAGCAAAGCCCAAGACATCCTATGGATGTAGTAGATTTATTTTTCTATATTTATTTTATGAATGTTCATTCCTAAATGCGACCCATGAACCCAAAAACATCCAACTCATACTCTTGACATGTATTCCTTGTAGATGTCTTCTAGCCTCGCCCGTAGGAAGATGAGAGCAGGAAAAGCCCGCGAGCGCATGGCTGCCCAAATCGCTCAACAAATGGCTGCCATAATACCCAACATTGTTGTCACACCCCGACCCGCAGCGGAATAAGAGTCGGGGCATAATTGGGTTATCACCAAAGCTCATGATGTTTACTAATATGTTTCATATTTATCAAATCCAAATTACATTTCAATATTCCAAGTCAAATTCATACAATACAAGGAAAGGAAAATTAACTAAAACAAATCCATAATCTAAACTGGTTTATTCTTCTAAGCCGCCCTATATGTTTCTTGCTTCAACTTGATCACCTGTATCATGTGTAAAAATGGGAAATTTTGGGTCAACAAAAGTTGGCGAGTGAACCTTGTTAAAGATATTTGTTAATGATTTATTATTGATATTTAATTTAGGAAAATTGTGTAATAATCATATATGAGCAAATGTATGTAGGCATAACAATCACAAACCACCTTGCTTAAGCATGAAATAAGAATGACAATGTATAGGTTGGCAACGTCCCGTTCACGCTCATAGGTAATAGGGAACGGACGGCCTATGCAAATGTATGTGAGATCAAGGCTCAATCAAACGGAGCCGATCCTATGTTGGCAACGCCTGGTTCACGCTCATAGGTAATGGGGAACAGCTCACGCTCATAGGTAATGGGGAGCGGCGGCCTATGAAATGTATGTACTGAAATGATAAAATTAATCTAAACTTCAACCACACAAACAATGGATACACATTGAATACACATTTGATCATGAACATGATGGATGCACAAATGTTTAATTATAATAAATAAATAACGACACATGATACACACCAAAATGTGATTAAAACGGGGAATTGGTAGAGATTCACTCACATTGGGTGCGTTTGTTTGAAGATGTTGAATGCGCACGAGTTTAGGGGATTGATCGACGAGAGATAACTAACAAAATAAATAACGAAAAGGTACGGTAAGTATGAGGATTTTATTAACTATTTTAATAGGATTTTTGGGTATAATTTTGTGAGTTTAAGGCTACTTTCTAACTTTGAAAACGTTATTTTTAAGTATTTTTAATTGATTTTTAAATTAAATAAATAAATAAAAATAAATAAAAAATGTTGACTTTGACCGTTGACCGAGACCGTTGACCGGTTCGGTCGGTTATATTGTTGCACTGAGCGAGGTTCGAACCGGTGACCTCCCGTACGCGTGCACGCAGCTCTACCAACTGAGCTACGTGTCTAACCCGAAATAATTCTGTTTTTAATTATACTTATATACTATTTAATTAAATCCGAAAATTATTTATTTTTAAAAAGATTTTAAACGTATCGGACCGGTGCTGACCACAGGTCTCGAACCCGGGACCTGTGGGTTAGCGTACACACAGTCCATCGCTGGACTGTGTGTCTCACCTGGTTATTAACTCGGTTTTTATTATACTTAACATGGTCTGTGAGTCAACCCGGTTCAGTTAAAAAGGCAAATTTTTATTTCGAGCGAGTAAAGCTGGGACAGGATTCGAACTCGCGTCGCATGTGTGTTTGTTGCACACAGTCCACCGCTGGACCGTGTGTCTAACCCGTTCATTAAACCGATTTTAATTTTAATCTTATATTACACATCACTTCATCTTCTTCGTTCAAAACACAGACATCGACCAATTGACTGTTATTTGTTAAATTAGCTTAATGAATGTTATGAGCCATCGTAAAGTAATGAACGGAAAAAGATTGGAGGGTTGATTCTACCAAACTGTTCGTTTTTCTTCAGATGTCCGGCAAGGTCGTCGGCTCCGTCTTGGTGAGCTTCGGCTAATAGGATTTACCAACAATTTGGAGGGATTAGATGTGAAATGGAACTACTGGGTAACGACTATCAGTAAGTTAGAAGAATCATACCGGTTAACAGCAGTTTCTTTAAAGTTCAGAATTTCTCCGGCGAAAACAGATAATCCGGCAACGTCGTCTGGAAAGGATTCTGGGTGAGGGATTGATATTAGAATTTTGTCTAATAAAGGAATGAGCCAGAAAAATCGAAGTAATTACCGTGTAGGTGGAAGTCTCGGTTTTCCGGTGACTTGCAGATGTTTTCCGGCGAGTAAATTTTAGTCGAGAAAAGGTGCGCGATTTGTGAGCGAAAAGGTTTCCGGTGGATTGTGGGTGAATTTATAGGGAAGTATCGAGATGTATGGGGTCTGAATTCGGTCTCAATTCAAGGTCAGCCGTTCTCCGGCGGTTACGCTGATGTCGCGGGTTCAGACGTCGGTTATAACCGTCGTTAGAGTTAATTCTTCGGTTATCTTGGACGGAAACGTAAATTATCGGCGAAGTCGTCGGGATTTCCGACGACTGCTATTTGGGCGCGATTTTGACTGAATTTGACTTCCGCGCTTTATTATTTGAATTAATTGATTCATTATGATATCAGAAAATCAAAGTGGCGGAGCGGTTGATGGTGTGAAGGTTAAGTCTTTGGGGATTTCCGGCTGACCCGGGTTCGACTCCCGGCAGCCGGTTTTCCTTTTTAATTAATTTATTTTTATATTTTTACAATTATAATTTATATCTTCTAATTTGTGGATTAATTATGAATCGTTTAAAATTAAAATAAGCCATAAATGAACAACAAAAATTTAAAACTGATTGTTCGGTTATTAAACGAAGCGGGTTTCGAAAACCCGTTTTTCGACAAATGTTACAATTGTAATCCAAGTCCAACAAGCACTTACCGCTAATCCTGTCAACCAAGAAGGTCAAAATGTTGTCAATCCTCCCCCAAATACCACTAAATGCACCTACAAGCATTTCAAATCATGCGAACCTCCAAAATACGAAGGGACTGAAGGTGTCACCGCTCTCCTCCATTGGTTTGAAGAAATGGAGAACACTTTTCTAAATTGCGATTGCCCCGATGATCGCAAAGTGCGATATGCTACCGGTCGATTATATGGAATAGCACTTACTTGGTGGAATATAGAGAAGGCCAAACGAGGCGTTGACGATGCTATGACTTTAACTTGGGATGAATTGAAGGAAATCATGACCAGACGATTTTGTCCAAGGAGCGAAATTAAGAAATTAGAAGATGAGTTTTATTCGTTGAAGCAAAAGGAAGGAGACCACACCACATACAACAAAAGATTCCTCGAGTTACATCAAATGGTTCCCAATTTGTTCACTCCCCTCTACCGTTTGATCGAGCACTACATTCGAGGTCTTCCGTCAAAGATTCAAGACTCTGTAATAACTACCACGCCTGCAACTTTGGAAGCAGCAATGGAGCTAGCAACAGAGCTCACCGAGAACCGAATCCGGAACAAAGACTTCAAGGAGGAGAAGAAGAAGGATAAAGCATCGACTGAAACTTCAAACTCCACCCAAACCGAATCCCCTTCTCAACCCATTTTTAAGAGAAAAAGAGACGGGCAAGTTTTCGCTACTATCCAACGTATTCAACCAATTTCACACGCCATACCCATCCAAGCTATCCCAATCACTCAAGTGGCACCCAACTCAACTTACCCAAATAAGAAACCATATCTTGGACCTCACCCTCGATGTAACACCTGTTTTTATCACCATCCCCTTACCTTACCTTGTCGACTATGTGCAACTTGTGGACGCTATGGTCATTTGAGCAAGGTTTGCCGCACCCCTCAAAACCAAATCTCTCCCCCTACTCAAAACATGATCCAAACCTATCATCAACCTCAATACCCCATGTTCCCATATGTTCGAGCTTGTTTCAATTGTGGCGACCCTACCCACTTTAGAAACACGTGCCCTCGATTGGTTAACATCATAAACGCTCAAGCTCAATCAAACCCAGTTAACCAAGTAAATCAAGAAAACCCAATCACTAGGCTACCAGCAAGAGGAAGAGTTTTCAACATCAACGCCAACCCTGTTGAAGATAATGACGGCCCAAACGAAACCACCCAACTAGTCCTCTTCACCGGAAATCAAGATTCAACTCCAATCGTTTAGTTTTATGTTTTCTTTATGTTTTAGAATTACATAGAACCAATCATAACTTAAGGATAAAGCCAATGAGAATTTGACAAGAATATGGTGGATACGCCGCTGGTACTTCCTATATATAAGTATTCTTGCCAAAGGATCGGAGGCATTATCTGGCGGTTATGAGAGGTTCCATGTATAAACCGTTTGAGTGATTATTGTTTATTATTTTCAGTACATGCAATACGATCGGCTCCGTTTGATTGATCCTTGATCGCACAGACATTTTTCATTTTCAGTACATGCAATACGATCGGCTCCGTTTGATTGAGCCTTGATCGCACAGACATTTTCATTTTCAGTACATGCAATACGATCTTGTGGTTGTTGTGTTTGTTGTAGAGTCACATAGAACTAATACCAATGAAAATTTGACAAGAATATGGTGGATACGCCGCTGGTACTTCCTATATATAAGTATTCTTGCCAAAGGATCAGAGGCATTATCAGGCGGTTATGAGAAGTTCCATGTAGGATTTAGTATGTTTTGGTTGAAGTTTGTTCATCATACATTTCAGTGTATTCAATTTCATCATTTATAGAAGTTGAGCTATGTCTCACTTCCACAATGACTAACCTCTCCATCATAACAAACGAGAGAGGAACTGTCACAAATCAAACATGTATGCTATCAGAATTTAGACTCAAGCTGTGGTTGTTGTGTTGTTTATGTTTTAGAGTTACATCATAGAGCCAATCATAACTCACTGATAAAACCAATGAAAATTTGACAAGAATATGGTGGATACGCCGCTGGTACTTCCTATATATAAGTATTCTTGTCAAAGGATCAGAGGCATTGTCAGGCGGTTATGAGAAGTTCTATGTAGGATTTAGTAGTTTCTTGGTAACTAATCATAACTTGCGGATAAAACCAACGAAAATTTGACAAGAATATGGTGGATACGGCGCTGGTACTTCCTATATATAAGTATTCTTGCCAAAGGATCAGAGACATTATCAGGCGGTTATGAGAAGTTCCATGTAGGATTTAGTATTGTCTTGGTTGAAATTTGTGTTACATTCATATCATCTCGCCATTTAAAGAAATTGGATTGTGTTCTATTTCTACATAAACTAACCTCTCCATCATAACAAACGAGAGAGGAACTGTCACCATTCAAACATATATGCAATCAGAATGTGGATTCAAATATTGGTTGTTGTGTTATTTATGTTCTAGAGTTACATCATAGGACCAATCATAACTTACTGATAAAACCAATGAAAATTTGACAAGAATATGGTGGATACGCCGCTGGTACTTCCTATATATAAGTATTCTTGTCAAAGGATCAGAGGCATTGTCAGACGGTTATGAGAAGTTCTATGTAGGATTTAGTAATTTCTTGGTACATTAGTTGTTGTGTTTATTTATGTTCTAGAGTCATATCATAGAACCAATCATAACTTACTGATAAAACCAATGAAAATTTGACAAGAATATGGTGGATACACCGCTGGTACTTCCTATATATAAGTATTCTTGTCAAAGGATCAGAGGTATTGTTAGACGGTTATGAGGAGTTCCATGTAGGTTGTAGTATTAGAAGTTTTGCTTTAGGATATAACCATATCCTTCCAAACATATCAAAACTCTTACGCATGATATCATATTTAGCGAATCAACTCTGCTTATCAATATTTTACCGTAGGCAACAAAAAGCGATTCCTGTAACAGGGTACTTAACCCTTACAAGGGACGTTACCGCCTCAAACAAAATTTAAACTCTTACACTTTTTCTAAGTATGTAACTGTCAAACTAAACACCATCATTTTTAGTCAAATATATCACTACTTAAATTTCGGGACGAAATTTCTAAAAAGCAGGGGATACTGTAACATCCGTCAAAAACCGAATTTACCAAACCCGCTCCGTTTATTAACCGAGCAATCAGTTAAAAATTTCGTTGCGTATTTAATGCCCAAAATAATTTTAAACGATACATAATTAATAAGTATATTGGAATATATAATTTGTTTTTGAAAAACTGTTAAAAATAATGACATAAAAATAAAAAGCTGCTGCCGGGTTTCGAACCCGGGTCAGCCAGCGATTCAAACAAAGCCTTAACACTTAACCATCCAACCACTGCGCCACTAATGTTTCTTGTTTATTATTAGAGACAATTAATACATAAAATAAATCTCGAATTCAAAAACCGACGCGCCTAATTGCAGTCGTCGGAAATCCCGACTATCTCGCCAAGAATTGACGGTTTCTTCAGTTTTAACGTAAACTTTAACTATGACATCGGTTATAACCGACGTCTGAACCCGCGACGCAAGTCATAACCGCCGGAAAACGTAATGACTTTGAATCAAGTCTGAAATCCGACTTTATACATCTCGATTCCTCCCTATAAATTCACCCACAATCCACTGGTAGCCTTTTCGCTCAAAACCGCACCCTTTCTCGGCGAAAATTTACTCGCCGGAAAATACCTGCAAATCGCCGAAAAACCGAGTTTTTCACCTTTGAGCCTTACTGAACCCCCAGAGCTCATACCGAAGCCACCCACACTCACCTCAAGCTCCCTGAAGACTCTCTGCCGCAGGACACACGTCGCCGGAATAATCTGCTGTCACCGGAGTTTCGCCGGAGAAACAGAGGAGTCCAGTTCGGTATACCTTACGCTTAATCTTTCATTCTTTTTACTTATCTCACCTGTAATTAATCATAACACATTAAAGAAACTTAATAAAATCGACGAACCAGTCGGACTCCGATTCTGGTTTAGTCTAACAAAGAAGACGAAGTTTCCGTTGTCTATAAGTTTAATTTAAATCAAGATATAACTCGGGTTAGACACACAGTCCAGCGGTGGACTGTGTGCAAATAAAACACGCAAACGTCTCGAGTTCGATACATGTCCCACGCATACTCGCCTTAATAAAAATGTTCTTTTTTTTTAACCGAACCGGAGTCACTGCGTAAGATGTTAAGTTTAATAAAAACCGGAATAATAACCAAGATAGACACACAGTCCAGTGGTAGACTGTGTGCGCGTTTAAAACACAGGTCACGAGTTCGAGTCCGGACTACCGCACCGGTCCGGACAATTATCCAACTTTTTATATAAGGCAGAAATGAAACTATTTAGTTTGTATATAAGTATAATAAAAATCAGATTATTTAACAAATTAGACACACAGTCCAGCGGTGGACTGTGTGTTAACTCAACCCACAGGTCCCGGGTTCGAGACCTGTGGAGCGCACCGAGTCGTTATGATTAAAATCTTTTTAAAAATAAACGATTTTCGGATTAATCTAATTAGTATATAAATTTAATTAAAAACAGAAATATTTCGGGTTAGACAAGTAGCTCAGTTGGTAGAGCTGCGTGCACGCGTACGGGAGGTCTCGGGTTCGAGCCTCACCCAGCGCATACATACACACATACGAACCGGTCAACAGTCAAAGTCAATGGTCAATGGTCAACGGTCAACGGTCAAAAAGTCAACATTTTTTTAATTATTTTTATTTATTTATTTTATTTAAAAATCAATTAAAAATACTTAAAAATAACATTTTTAAAGTTATAAAATAGCCTTAAACTCACAAAAATACACCCAATAATCCTACTAAAATGGATTAATAAAATCCGTTTACTTACCGAACCATTATGCCATTATCTAGGTTAATTTCACTCGTGGTTAAAACCACTTCGTGCGCATTCAACATCATCAACCGAACGCACCCAATGTGAGTGAATCTTACAACTCCCCTTTTTAATTACACGTTTTGGGGTGTGTCATGTGTCACAAAATTAACTCGTTTATTTAAACTTGTGCCATACCATATTGTGATCTAAACTTAGATTGTATATAAATTGTTTATAGTTATGTATTTCATTTTGTCAATTTATATGCAATACATTCATTAGGCCCATCAGTTCCTCGTGAGAGACGAGTTGAGCAACGCGTGCCTCAAAACAAATCCATTGTTGTTCGTGTGTGTATTATTTAGTTTATATTGTTTGTAGTTATGTATTTCAAATTGTCAAGTTTATGCAAATCATTCATTAGACCCATCAGTTCCTCGGGGGAGACGAGTTGAGCAAGCGTGCCTCAAAACGATCCATTATTTTTCATGTGTGCATTATTTAATATTAAATGATTGGTGTATAAGTTTACATCTATTTTTACTCATGTGTGGTTGTGCACTTTATTTTATAATCGATTGAATAAACTTGTTCAAATGTTTTCCATAGGATTCACTCGCCAACTTTTTGTTGATCCAAAAACCCTTTTTACACATGATACAGGTAAACAGGATGAGGCAAGGAAACTTAGGAGATGCCTTAGAATAAATCAATGAAGTCTAGAATGATGTTTAGGACATGATGTAATTATGATTGTATGTTTCCATTTAATTTGTAATAATGAATATGAAACGTTATAATAAATGTCATGAGCTTTGATGATAACCCAATCATGCCCCGATCACCTTTTCCGCTGCTGGTCGGGGTGTGACATTCCTGCCCCATCCGCTAAGGATAAGTGATCCAGGAAACGCTTCAGGATACATGATCCATAACTATAAAAATCTATGCCCAAACAATTGCCCCCAAATATGGTAGATAAGATGTGAATCAAGTCTGTCATATTTCCGTTGGATGTGGCCTAGCCGTTGCTGCATGTAACTAGCCGTTACACTGTCTAGCGTTGCTGATAAGACCTGCTATAATCATCATTGCGAAATATAGGGTCAGAGATAACTCCCTTTTTCTTTAAAGATCAGAAAATCCTTCAGTTTGTGGAGGATGAAGCCTTTTAGACCATTCCCTCCTAACCTTTCTGCACTTAAAACAATTAGTAAAACCCTGTATCAACCCGAGTGGATGGGCCACGGATTGCTGGCGAAGCTCGGTTGAGCATATTAGTAACCTTACGGGGTTTAAAATATAATCTTTTGACTATACCTGGTGTTGTTCATTTGTTTGGTAAAGTTTACTTGATATGCTTGTGTTTCCACATTCAAATAGATTGTTTGTGAAAAATCATATGTTTGACCTTATAAGAATTTAGAAAAATTCAGGTTGTTAAAAATTTGCCAATTCTTGTATATCATAATCATAGATAAAATCTGATCGGATACAAGTAAATAAGTCATATACCCTTAATTGCAAGGTTCAGGGTGAAGTCAATAAGATAAACAAGTATGAGAACAAAGCATAGAAGAAAATCCAAGTTAGGATTTTGTATCCTTAGGAACTACCTTTGTGCAAACAAACAAGTCAGCGTTAGATAAACTTTAAGGATCCAGGATCCTTTTTGAATCAACTTGTGAATCTCCAAAGCTTCAAAACCTGTTGAAATCAACTTGGGACTAAGCCAAACAAACTGGGGACTAGCCCAAACAACTGGGGACAAGCCCAACAAACTGGGGACAAGCCCAAATAAACTAGGGACAAGCCCAATAAACTGGGAATAAGCCAATGATAACTGGGGACAAGCCCAATAAACTGGGGACAAGCCCAATAAACTGGGGACAAGCCCAAATAACTGGGGACAAGCCCAAATAAACTGGTGTAAACTGGAGTATGGCCCAAACTGGCGTCTATCCAAACGTGAGCGACATGAAAATGCCGAAACCTTAGCTAACGTGAAAACGTTAGAAACCTTGAGAACGGATGTATGGTACGTCTACCATTATACTTGAGATCCTACATATAGCCAACAACAATGAAATTGTCAGCCCCTAAAGCGGGTACTGGTCCCATTGCCTCGAACTATACTTGGATAGCGTGCGCTATTGGCGAGGTGTCAAAACCCAATTCGTGTGAAAGGTGAAAACCTTTAAACCGTAGAAGGTAATAGATACCTTAAGCTGGGGACAAGCCCAAAGTCTTGGAGAGGTGGCCAACCTCTTGATCCTTTGTAAAAATTCTGCAAAAACTTAAAACTTGATAAAATTGGATGTTAAAAAATCTAACACCCTTTTCTCATGATGAATAATAAGTATGATATGAAAAAATTAGTAAAATGTTACCAAGGAAGGATCATATATCTTTTGAGGATTCTTCGATCCAGACTAGATATCAGAATCTCTAAGGATCCTTGATCCTTGTTACATAAAGTACTTCTTTAAATGAACAACATTCCACGCTCTTGGCAGGAGATCACCATCCATGGTCAGCATCCATCTTCAGCTTTAATGAGATAAGGACCTTCCCACTTTGGTGCCAACTTGCCATCAGCAGGATTCGTGGTATTCTGAAATGTCTTCCTCAATACCATACCCAACTTGAAGTCTTCTGATCCTGACATTATTGTTATATGCTCCAGCCATTCTTTGTTAATAACATGCCATCTGTCACAAAAGTTAGTAGTTCTACTCCCAATAAATTGGGATCCATTATCACAAATAATTTCAGAAGGAATTCCAAATGTAGTAATAATGTTTCGCTTAATGAAGGATATAACTTCCTTTTCTCTGACTTGAGCAAAAGCTTCTGCTTCTATCCATTTGGAGAAGTAGTTTTTCATGGCGAGCATAAATACTTTCCCTTCGAGTGCATTTGGAAGTTTGATTACTATATCCATTCCCCATCTCATGAATGGCCAAGAAGAGGATATAGGATGTAGAGGCTCCGCTGGCTAATGTAGAATGTTATTGTAACACCCCGACCCGCAGCGGAATAAAAGTCGGGGCATAATTGGGTTATCACCAAAGCTCATGATATTTACTAAGATGTTTCATATTTATTAAATTCAAATTACAAACTTAAATATCCAAAAACAATATTCATACAATTACAAAGGAAAATGAAACTATAAATTTATTCCAGAGCATAAACTTGTTTATTCTTCTAGGCCATCCTAAGTGTTTCCTGTCCCGGCTGGATCACATGTATCATGTGTAAAACGGGGGAGATTTTGGGTCAACAAAAGTTGGCGAGTGAACCTTGATAAAACATTTTAACTAATTTCTTGTTTTATTTATTAAAGAAAATTCGTGCATTAATCACAGGTGAGCAAACGTATATATGTAAACAATCACAAACCACTTTGGATGAGTATATGACATGAATGATGATGTATTTGAGATCAAGGCTCAATCAAACGGAGCCGATCTAATGAGGCTCCTGATGCTCAACCCGTATCCCACGGGGAACTGATGGGCCTAATGAAATGCGTGCACTGAAATGATAAATTTAATCTACATATAATTCACACAACAATCAATACACATTTGATCACGGATATGATGTATGCACAAGTGTTTAAATAAAATAAAATAAAAGAATAGTACGACACATGATACGCCCCAAAACATGATTAAAACGGGGAATTGGTAGAGATTCACTCACAGTGGGTGCGTTTCTTAATAATGATGAAGGCGCACGAATTTATGATTCAACCGACGAGGGAAAACTAACCTAAATAATAACGAAATAATTCGATAAATAAATAAATTTTATTTGAGATAATATTTTTAATTAGTGCTCTTAATGAGATTTTTAGATTTATTTTTATAAGTTTATTGCAAATTTTTGTCCTTAGGAATCTTATTTTTTAAGTATTTTTAAATAATTTTTAAACTTAAATAAATAAAATAAGAAAACAGATTTAAAAAAAAATGTTGACCTTGACAGGTCTGACCAGTCGGATTGCATGACATGCAGGCGGCGAGTGAGGTTCGAACTCGGGACCTCTCGTATACATGCACGCAGCTCTACCAACTGAGCTACGCGTCTAACCCGAAATATTCTCTATTTTAATTATATATATATACTAACTAACTTTAACCTTATTTAGTTTTTATTAAAAATGATTTAATATGGCCGAAACCGGTTACAGAAACCGGAATCGAACTTGGGACCTTCGGTTCGAGTGCACACAGCCCAGTTGGGCTGTGTGTCTAATCTGTATATGCACTGGATTATATTAATTTTATATATATGCTGTGAATTGATCTGAATAAGTTTAAAAATGTTGGTTTTATTTCAGAAAGTCGGAAACATGTGTGATTCGAACCCGGGACGTGTGTTTTGTATTTGCACATAGTCCACCGCTGGACTGTGTGTCTAACCCGGTTAAATACCCGTTTTTATTTATATTAAAACACTAACTCAACTTCATCGTTTTCACCATTCCAAATCCCGACAATGATTCCGACTGAATAAACTGATTAAACAGTTTTGATTACTGTGTTGAGCTATTAATTTACTAAACAAGAGATAGCAAGGAGGTTTAGATGGTTATACCGGTTTTGAGAACCATGGTTTTCTGGTTTAGAAATTCCGGCGATATTCCGGCGAGTACGAAAATCTCCGGCGATGTGCTTTGAAAGGAATGAAGCTTCAGGAAGAGAGTGCGGTTCTGTGCGAAATGTTTACAAGGAGTTTGAGTGGGTATTTATAAGGGGGACAGGCCGATTGGTTTCGAATTAGGGGTCAAGATTCGCGGTCAATGATTTCCAACGATTTTGACTAAAATTGAGTGTTAAGCAACGGTTATAACTGATGTCGAAATCAGTTTACGCGTTTCAGTCAAGGGAAAATAGCCACATTTGCGGAGTTTCGATTTTTCCGGCGATTGCGAGTTCTGGGCGCGCTGTTTACAGGTTTTGACTTTCTTTGTTTTACCTTAAATGATATTTGTTTAAGTATTTATCACAAAAGATGTGTGTGGCGGAGTGGTGTGATTTGTGTGTGTTTATGCGGTAGACCCGGGTTCGAGACCCGGCTACCCTGTTTTGTTCTTTTATTTAATTTTATTATTATTATTTATTAATTATGGTTTTTAAACTCTAAAATAATTATTAATTATGTATTATTTAAAATAACCGGCACAATAAATACGCAACGAACTTATAACTGATCATTTGATTATAAAACGAAGCGGGTTTCGAAACCCGTTTTACGACGAATGTTACAGTTACTGTGCCTTTGACAAGCATCAGATCTTCTTGTGGATTCCACAGCATTCTTCTTCATTGTAGGCCAGTAATATCTTGTTCTGAGGATCCTTGAAAATAGTGCTCTGCCCCCAGTGTGATTTCCACAGTCTCCTTCATTTTTCTCCTTCAAGACTTCTTAGATCTCAGGATCCTCAATGCATCGTAGATAGAGACCTGCAAGAGATATCTTATATAACATGTTATTTAATATGGTGATTGGGATACCTTAATCTTGAAGGCTTTAGGTTTTTCCCCTGTAGGAATTTCCCCTTTAAGGATATAAAATTGGAAGGATGCAGGATCCTGAATTTGACTGCACATCATTAATAGGTAAAATTGCAGTGTCCTCCACGATCTCCGTTGCTTCATGTTTGATACGTGGAATGTGGGATGAATTCTGTTGAGCTCTTCTGGTAGGTCAAACTTGTATGCTACAGGACCTACTCTTTCGAGTATCTTGAAAGGTCCTACGTAGCGTGGTGCTAGCTTGCCCTTCTGGCCAAAACGAACCACTCCCTTCCACGGTGATACTTTTAAAAGTACTTGATCACCAATGTCAAACTCCAAGGGCTTTCGTCGTTTGTCAGCATAACTCTTTTGATGACTTTGAGCCGCTAGAAGATTGTTTCGAATTTGAAGGATCTTGTCGGTTGTTTCTTGAATTAATTCTGGTCCTGTGATTTGCGCTTCCCCAATTTCGTGCCAACATACTGGAGATCGGCACTTACGACCATATAAAGCTTCGAAAGGAGCCATACCGATAATTGAATGATGGCTATTGTTGTACGAAAATTCAACTAATGGTAGGTGAGCGTCCCAGTTCCCTTTGAAGTCTATGACACATGCTCCAGCATGTCTTCAAGGGTTTGGATGGTGCGTTCAGATTGACCATCAGTTTGAGGACGATAAGCGGTACTGAGGTCTAATCGTGTACCCAAAGCGGTTTGTACGGCTCGCCATGTTCGTGAAGTGAAACGACCATCACGGTCTGAAATGATGCTTAATGGTACACCATGACAGCTTACGATCTCGCTTGTAACATTTGTCGAAAAACGGGTTTTCCAAACCCGCTTCGTTTGTAATCGGATATCAAGTTATAAAAATTTCGTTGCGTATTTATGACTTATTATAATTTTAAACAATACATAATTAATAAACAAATTTGAATTTATAAGCTATAATTGTTAAAAAGTAAAAATAAAATAAATAAAAAGAAAAACAGGCTGCCGGGATTCGAACCCGGGTCAGCCGGGAAGCATAGCAACTTAACTCACACACATTCAACCTCTCCGCCACTTGATGTCTTTGTGAATTCTAGGAAACAATTAAAACATATGTACAACCATGAATCAACCTCTTGCGCCAAACTGAAACCGATATCGGCTTCCAACCGTCCAAGACGTTTGAGTGCTCGCGGATTCTTGATTATAACCGATAAACCGACATTCTTAATCAATTCAGTCGTTAATGAACTTGAATTCATGTGATGTTCGGTTTTAATAACCGAAAACATTCACTTCTTGAATTACTTCAACAAAATCATCATCTCGCGACTCAGTAACATTCACAGAACCTCTAATTTCACTTTTACTCAAATTTCTGATCGTCGGAATCGCTTTTTGAACTCGCCGGACTTTCGCCGGAAAACCGTGTCTTCCATCAAAACGGTAAGTTTCTCAATTCTTCCATCTTCTATGAGTTGTTAGGCTTTTGCTAACTCAAACCCTTCAATCAGAGTTCCAGGCGACGATATCGGATAATCAACACTCGCTGGAAAACTTCAGAAAATTCCTAGATTGCGCTGTGAAACGGTATAATCTTTTAAACCTTCTGATAACTCTTGTTTAGTACTTCAATTCCACAACTAGCTAATCAAAACTGTTAATTGGTCCACTCAGACGAAGTTCATAAAAACAGAGCCGACGACTTTGCCGGAGTTTTGAGAAAAATCGTCATTCCGGTATGTTCATTCCCAAAACCTTTCCTATCCGTTACATTTTAATCATTCATACGCCTATTAATCGAATTAAGCAAGAAACAATTGATTAATCGTTGTCTGTGTTCTTGAGCGAAGAAGACGAAGTCGATTATGATTATAAGATTAATTAAAATCAGTATAATAAACGGGTTAGACACACAGTCCAGCGGTGGACTGTGTGCAAACAATAAACATACGTCTCGAGTTCGATCCCTATCACGACCCTATTCTCGAAAATAAAAATGTTTTTTTTAAGAACCGAACTGTCACACCCGACCCGCAGCGGAAAAGGTGATCGGGGCATGATTGGGTTTTCATCAAAGCTCATGACATTTATTATAATGTTTCATATTTATTATTACAATTTAAAAGGAATCATACAATCAAATCAAACAAATACAACATGTTCTATACATCCTTCTAAACTTCATTATTTTTCTTCTAAGGCAATTTCCTATGTTTTCCTTGCTTCATCCTGTTCACCTGTATCATGTGTAAAAATGGTTTTTGGGTCAACAAAAAGTTGGCGAGTGAATCCTATGAAAAACAGTTAAACAAGTTTATTGAATTGATTATTAAATAAAGTGCATAACCAAATATGAGTAAATGTAAATGTAAATATATTCACAAAACACTTAATATTAAATATTGCACACACATACAACAATAGATTGTTTTGAGGCACGCGTTGTTCAACTCGTCTCCCACGAGGAACTGATGGGCCTAATGAATGAGTTTTGAGGAACGCGTTGTTCTACGAACTGATGGGCCTAATGAATGAGTTTTAAGGCATGCGTTGTTCAACTCGTCTCCCACGAGGAACTGATGGGCCTAACAAATAGTTTGCATACAACTTGACAATATGTAATACATAACAACAAACAATATTTACATTCTAAGTTTAGATCATAATATACTATAGCACGAGTTTGAATAAGCGAATTAGTTTAAGCGACACATGATACACCCCAAAACATGAATAAAAAAGGGGAGTTTGTAAGAATTCACTCACATTGGGTGCGTTCGGTTGATGATGTTGAATGCGCACGAGTTCAGAGGATTGATCGACGAGGAATAACTAACCTAATTAATAACGAAAAGGTACGGTAAATAAGTGGATTTTATCAATAATTCTAATAGGATTTTTGGAAATATTTTTGTGAGTTTAAGGCTATTTTTTAACTTTAAAAACGTTATTTTTAAGTATTTTTAATTGATTTTTAAATTAAATAAATAAATAAAAATAATAAAAAAAATGTTGACTTTTGACCGTTGACCATGACTGTTGACCGTTGACCGTTGACCGGTTCAGTTATGAATATTATTGCACTGAGTGAGACTCGAACCCGTGACCTCCCGTACGCGTGCACGCAGCTCTACCAACTGAGCTACGTGTCTAACCCGAAATATTTCTGTTTTTAATTATATTTATATACTATTTAACTTAATCCGAAAATCATTTATTTAAAAAGGATTTAATCGTATCAAACCGGTGATCTCCACAGGTCTCGAACCCGAGACCTGTGGTTTAGTTTGGCACACAGTCCACCGCTGGACTGTGTGTCTAACCTGGTAAATATTCCGGTTTTTATTATACTTAACATCTTACTGTGAGTTAACCCGGTTCAGTTAAAAAAAAACATTTTTATTTCTGAGGATAGGGTCGTGATAGGAATCGAACTCGAGACTTATGTATATTGTTTGCACACAGCCCACCGCTGGACTGTGTGTCTAACCCTAATATTGATTTTAATTAATCTTATAACGTAAACGACTTCGTCTTCTTCGCTCAAGAACACAGACAATGATTAATCAATTGTTTCATGCTTAATTCGTTTAACGGAAATTATCAGCGATTGAAATGCAATGGACGGAGAGGGTTTGGGGAAAAATGTACCGAATCAGATGTCTTTCTCAGAACTCCGGCAAGGATTCGTCGGCTCTGTTTGTGAACTTTGTCTGTTCGGATCAAATAACAGTTTTGATTGATTAGATATGAAATTGAACTACTGAGCAACGATTATCAGTAGGTTTAAATGATCATACCGGCTCACGGTGTGATTCTGGAAATTTCAGAAGTTTTCCGGCGAAAGCAGAATTTCCGACAACGTCGTCTGGGATTGATTCTGGGTGATGGATTGATGTTAGTAATGGTTTAACAATGGAATGAAACAGAAAGAGTCGAGGTATTTACCGTTTTGATGTGAGTCTCGGTTTTCCGGCGAAAGTCCGGTGATGGCAGAAAAGTTCCGGCGAGTGAAATTGCGTCGAGAATTTGTGTGATTTTGAGCTAAAAGATTACCAGAGGCTAGGGTGTGTATTTATAGGAAAGAATATCGATGAATTGGGTCCGATTTCTGTCTTGATTCGTTGCTCAATTATTCTCCGGCGGTTATGACTGATGTCGCGGAACTGGACATCGGTTATAACCGATGTAAGAATTAATACGCACCCTTAGTCAAAAGAAACCGACAATAATTGGCGAAGTTGTCGGGATTTCCGGCGACTGCGAATTGGGCGCGTCGTTGACTGTTTTGAATTCGAGTTTTGTTATTTGAATTAATTGTTTCGATATATCACTAAAGAACACAAGTGGCGGAGTGGTTTGGTGGATGAGAGTTAAAGCTTTGAGGTTCCCAGCTGACCCGGGTTCGAAACCCGGCATCAACATTTAATTTTTATTTCATTATTTTTAATAAATTTTCAAATATAAATTTTAAATTCTAATATATTTATTAATTATGTATCGTTTAAAATTAATTTGAGCATTAAATACACAACGAAAATTTTAACTGGATGTTCGCTTAATAAACGAAGCGGGTTTGGTTAACCCGGTTTTTTGACGGATGTTACACGAACCGGGTTAACTCACTGAAGATGTTAAGTATAATAAAAATCAGTATATTAACCAGGTTAGACACACAGTCCAGCGGTGGACTGTGTGCAACACAAAACCACAGGTCCCGGGTTCGAGACCTGTTACGCACGCCGGTTCGAAGATTAAAATCCTTTTTAAAAATAAATGAATTTTGAATAAATTAAAACAGTATATAAATATAATTAAAAACAGAAATATTTCGGGTTAGACACGTAGCTCAGTTGGAAGAGCTGCGTGCACGCGTACGGGAGGTCTTGGGTTCGAGCCTTACCCGGCGCATACTTGCACACTAGCGAACCGGTCAAACAGTCAACAGTCACGGTCAACGGTCAATGGTCAACTCAAAAGTCAACATTTTTTATATTTTTATTTATTTATTTAATTTAAAAATCAATTAAAAATACTTAAAAATAATGTTTTTAAAGTTAGAAAATAGCCTTAAACTCACAAAAATATATCTAAAAATCCTATTAAAATTATTAATAAAATCCACTCATTTCCATACCTTTCGTTATTATTTAGGTTAGTTAATCCTCGTCGAACAACCCTCTAAACTCGTGCGCATTCATCATCTTCAACCGGACGCACCCAATGTGAGTGAATCTCTACAAATTCTCCGTTTTAATCACGTTTTTGGGGTGTATCATGTGTCTTATTATTTATTACATTTAAACTATTGTGCATCCATCATATTAATGATCAAATGTGTATTCAATATGTATCAACTGTTTGTGTGGTTAATGTTTAGATTAAATTTATCATTTTCAGTACATACATTATCATAGGCCGCCGCTCCCCATTACATATGAGCGTTGAGCTGTTCCCCATTACATATGAGCGTGAACTAGGCGTTGCCAACATACGATCGGCTCCGTTTGATTGAGCCTTGATCGCACAGACATTTATCATAGGCCGTCCGTTCCCCATTACCTATGAGCGTGAACGTGACGTTGCCAACATATACAGTATCATTCATGTTATATATTCATGCAAGTTGGTTTGTTGTTGTATGTTATTGTTTGTTATTGTTATTGTTATTGCATGATTATTCACGTTTGATCACATATGATTATTGCACAATTTTCCATAATAAATATAACAAGAAATCAATAATAAATGTTTTCTAACAAGGTTCACTCGCCAACTTATGTTGACCCAAAAACCCCCATTTTTACACATGATACAGGTGATCCAGCTGCAGCAAGAAACATATAAGATGGCTTAGAAGAATAAACCGGTTTAGACTTTGGATTGTTTAGTTGATTATCTTTCTTTGTAATTGTATGAACATGTTTGGAATATTGAGGATGTAATTTTGAATTTAATAAATATGAAACATATTAGTAAATATCATGAGCTTTGGTGATAACCCAATTATGCCCCGACTCTTATTCCGCTGCGGGTCGGGGTGTGACAGATTGGTATCAGAGCCATGACTATAGGGATATAGGATAGGTTATTAGACCCTTAGAGCCTATACTATAGTTGATTAGAATTTTTAAAAATTTTTGTGTGTTACATGCAAAATTCATGATGTTTATATGCTTTATGTTTAATGTTACATTCAATGTTATACAAGCATGTTCATAAGTACATATTATTATCTAATGCCTATCATGAATCATATTCTCATAACATATCATATCCATGAGAGCACACACCACATCATTTCCATGATTTTTTTGCAATGATTTTTGTATTTTCAAATCACATCAAAGTGAGTTCTCGTGACGGGCATGTAGTAACTGGAAGGGTACAAGTACCGGTAGTCGGAACGTCCTGTCTAGGCTTGGCATTCGTATAAATCCAAAATAAAGGACCAGTTTGCCTACCTGGGGACTAACGATGAGAGTACGAAGGACCTATTAGGCCAAAGCATGCTATACCAAACGTCGTGTGAGCTAACCCCACTTTGAGTTGTCATTGTGTCTACACCTGGACACCTTCCGACCATACATCTCGTAAACATATTTCATGGTTTTCATTCGGGTGATGCGACTGTTAAACCGCCAATACCAATGTGAATCCTACTAAGCCAATAGTCATGGGGGCCCACATGACTATACAGGTGAAGCTATGGGGGACATTTGAGGCCCAACATGAGCAAACCCAAGACATCCTATGGATGTAGTTGCATTATTGATGTTTATGTTATTTTTATTTTTTTAAGACACATGACACCTAAAAAGACTCCATAAACTCACAATCTTCTTATGTACATTCCTGTAGATGTCTGCTAGGCAACAACGAGGGGGTGGAAGGTCAGGAAGGTCGAATGAACGCTTGGCCACCCAAATCGCAAAACAAATGGCCGCGGTGCTTCCTGACATTGTAGTTCAAGTCCAACATGCTCTCGCCGCAAATCCGATCAATCCTCCCCAGCAAGAAGACCAGAACATCGGCAACCCTCCTTCCAAAAAGTGCTCATATAAACATTTCAAGTCTTGCGATCCTCCGAAATTTGAAGGGACCGAAGGTGTTACTGCTCTCCTCCACTGGTTTGAGGAAATGGAAAACACCTTCCTCAACTGCGATTGTCCCGAGGATCGCAAGGTACGTTACGCAACCGGGAGGCTATTGGGGTAGCTCTTACCTGGTGGAATACTGAAAAGGGTAAGAGAGGAATCGAAGATGCAATGGCCTTAACGTGGGAGGAGTTAAGGGAAATTATGACGAGACGCTTCTGTCCTAGAAGCGAGATAAAAAAGTTAGAGGATGAATTTCATTCGTTGAAGCAAAAAGAGGGAGATCATACTTCCTACAACAAGAGGTTTTTAGAGTTGAACCAAATGGTCCCTAACTTGTTCACCCCAATTTACCGCCTAGTCGAACACTATATTCGAGGTCTCCCCTCGAAAATTCAAGACTCAGTTCTCAGCACTTCGCCTGCAACACTTGAAGCTGCTATGGAACTAGCTACCGAGCTTACCGAGAATCGAATTCGCAATGGTAAATTTAAAGATGAGAAAAAGAAAGCCCCCGTTGAGGGCCAAACTTCAAACCATTCCACCTCCTCCTCAAAGTTTGCTAACAAGAGGAAACGAAACAACAGAAACTTTGCTGTCACACAAACAAATTTCCCTATCCCTGCTGCACCTATTACCCAAGTTTCCCCCTCACCTGCACCATATAAAAGGCCATACTCCGGCCCATACCCAAAATGCAACCGTTGCCAATACCATCACTTTCCTGATCATCCCTGCCAACATTGTACCGGCTGTGGTCGCGCAGGTCACACCGTTCAAACCTGTCGCATACCTCAGCGAACGAACCGCCACCAGCCCTCAACCCAAACCCACCATCAGATAGTGGGTCAAGCCCAACAACCTCTACTACTACCACCTACCCAACATGTAGCCCAATCCTACTACCAACCCAACTATCCCATGGTGCAACCTATGCGGGCTTGTTAAAATTGTGGAGACCTAAACCACTTTAGAAACACTTGTCCACGCTTGGTGAACATTATACATGCTCAAGCTCAAGCAAATCCGGTGAATCAAGCTAACCAAGCTCCTCCACCTGCTAGAGGAAGAGCTTTCAACATCAACGCTAACCAAGCTAGGGCTGACAACAATGTGGTTAACGGTACATTTCTCATCAATGGTAGTTATGAATCCATATTATTTGATACTGGCGCGGATAAAAGTTTTGTATCCTTAGAATTTGAACCCATCCTCAACCAAACTCGTGATAAACTCATGGAATCCATAACGGTAGAAGTTGCTGACGGAAAACCGGTCTCATTAAACTCTATTATACGCAATTGTACTCTCACCTTAAACGATCACGATTTTCCAGTTGACCTCATTCCTATGAAGTTGGGAAGCTTCGACATTATAATTGGTATGGACTGGCTCAGCCAACATTATGCTGAAGTTGTATGCCGCGAAACGTTTATACGCATTCCTCTTACAAACGGTCAGACTCTACGAATCTTTGGAGAAACCCCTTCGAAATGGCTCAAATTAATGTCCTCTCTTCAAGCCCGAAAATATCTCTGCAAGAATTATGTCGCATTTCTAACTCATGTCATCAAAAAGGGAACCAAGGAGAATAAACTTGAAGACATCCCAGTAGTAAAAGATTTTCCACAAGTTTTTCCTGACGACATTTCAGGACTTCCTCCCGTGAGAGAAGTCGAATCCGCATTGATCTTATACCTGGAGCTACGCCAGTTGCAAAATCTCCTTATAGGTTAGCCCCATCCGAAATGCAAGAGCTAGCCAGTCAATTACAAGAGCTGACTGACAAAGGATTCATACGTCCTAGCTCCTCGCCTTGGGGTGCACCTATCCTTTTTGTGAAGAAGAAAGATGGAACGTTTAGCATGTGCATCGACTACAGAGAACTCAACAAGTTAACGGTCAAGAACCGCTACCCATTACCTCGCATCGATGATCTTCTTGACCAACTTCAAGGCGCCAGCTGTTTCTCAAAAATCGACCTTCGTTCTGGTTATCATCAACTCAGAGTACATGAAGAAGACGTCCGAAAGACCGCCTTCCGAACTCGTTATGGTCATTATGAATTCATGGTCATGCCATTTGGTTTAACCAATGCTCCAGCTGTCTTCATGGATCTAATGAACAGAGTCTGCAAACCCTATCTCGATCGCTTTGTTATAGTCTTCATCGACGACATCCTCATCTACTCAAAGTCTAAGTCTGATCATGAACGACACCTTCGACTCATCCTTACACTCTTAGAGAATGAAAAGCTCTACGCCAAATTCTCCAAAGGCGAATTCTGGTTAAAAGAGGTACAATTCCTTGGACATGTCGTCAATGACAAGGGAATACATGTCGACCCCTCAAAGATCAAAGCAGTACAAGAATGGCAAGCGCCACGTACACCTACCGAAGTAAGATCATTTCTTGGTTTGGCTGGTTATTATCGCCGTTTCATTGCAAATTTCTCTCGTATTGCTGTACCACTCACGGCTTTAACTCATAAAGGAAAACCCTTCATATGGGGACCCAAACAAGAAGAAGCCTTCCAAACCCTTAAACAAAAACTTTGTGATGCACCTATCCTCACTCTTCCTGAAGGTTGTGATGACTTCGTGGTTTACTGCGACGCGTCAGGGCAAGGACTAGGCTGTGTTCTAATGCAAAGAGGAAAGGTGATAGCTTATGCTTCTAGACAACTCAAAACTCATGAGAAGAACTACACTACCCACGACCTAGAACTTGGAGCCGTTGTGTTCGCTCTTAAGATATGGAGACATTATCTCTATGGTACTAAGTGTGAAATATACACTGACCACAAGAGTCTTCAACATATCTTCAACCAAAAGGAGTTAAACATGAGGCAACGAAGATGGGTTGAACTTCTTAATGACTACGACTGTGAAATTCGGTATCATCGTGGCAAGGCAAACGTGGTGGCCGATGCACTCAGTCGAAAGGGTTATGCGAACTCCATTCTTCTTCTATGTTCGCAAATCATAACCGACATCAAAGATCAAATTCGAGAAGCCCAACATGTTTCAGTAACGGAAGACGACGTACGAAAGGAGCTGTCATGTGGAGCTGAACTAAAAATTGAAACTAAATCCGACGGTATTCTGTACTATCTAGATCGCATATGGATTCCTGACCACAACAACCTTCGTGAATTCCTTATGAATGAGGCACACAAAACACGATACTCTATACACCCAGGAGCCGACAAGATGTATCAAGACCTTCGATACACCTACTGGTGGCCTGGAATGAAAAAGGATATTGCTGTTTTTGTTTCCAAGTGCCTTACATGTTCCAAGGTGAAAGCTGAACATCAAAGACCCTCAGGACTTCTGGTCCAACCTGAAATACCTGTGTGGAAGTGGGAAAACATAACCATGGACTTCATTACCGGGTTACCTCGCACTCTCTGGTGGGTATGACACTATCTGGGTAATCACTGATCGTCTTACAAAATCAGCTCACTTCATTCCGATCCGCGAAGATTTCAAGAACGAGAAGTTAGCTCGTATCTACATCAGCGAAATCGTAAGCCGTCATGGTGTACCGTTAAGAATTATTTCAGATCGTGATGGTCGTTTCACTTCACGAACATGGCAAGCCGTACAAGCCGCTTTGGGTACACGATTAGACCTCAGTACCGCTTATCATCCTCAAACTGATGGACAATCTGAACGCACCATTCAAACTCTTGAAGATATGCTTCGAGCATGTGTCATAGACTTCAAGGGAAATTGGGACGCTCATCTGCCATTAGTTGAATTTTCGTACAACAACAGCTATCATTCAAGTATCGGCATGGCACCTTTCGAAGCTTTATACGGTCGTAAGTGTCGATCTCCAGTATGTTGGCACGAAATTGGGAAAGCTCAAATCACCGGTCCAGAATTGATTCAAGAAACCACAGACAAGATCCATCAAATTCGTAACAATCTTCTAGCGGCTCAAAGTCGTCAAAAGAGTTATGCAGATAAACGACGAAAGCCTTTGGAGTTTAACATTGGTGATCATGTACTTTTAAAAGTATCACCGTGGAAGGGAGTAGTTCGTTTTGGCCAGAAGGGCAAGCTAGCACCACGCTACGTAGGACCTTTCAAGATACTCGAAAGAGTAGGACCTTTCAGTTGTTAGGCTTTTGCTAACTCAAACCCTTCAATCAGAATCAGTTCCAGGCGACGATATCGGATAATCAACACTCGCCGGAAAACTTCTGAAAATTCCTAGATTGCGCTGTGAAACGGTATAATCTTTTAAACCTTCTGATAACTCTTGTTTAGTACTTCAATTCCACAACTAGCTAATCAAAACTGTTAATTGGTCCGCTCAGATGAAGTTCATAAAAACAGAGCCGACGACTTTGCCGGAGTTCTGAGAAAAATCGTCATTCTGGTATGTTCATTCCCAAAACCTTTCCTATCCGTTACATTTTAATCATTCATACGCCTATTAATCGAATTAAGCAAGAAATAGTTGATTAATCGTTGTCTGTGTTCTTGAGCAAAGAAGACGAAGTCGATTATCATTATAAGATTAATTAAAATCAGTATAATAAACGGGTTAGACACACAGTCCAGCGGTGGACTGTGTGCAAACAATAAACATACATCTCGAGTTCGATCCCTATCACGACCCTATTCTCGGAAATAAAAATGTTTTTTTAAGAACCGAACCGGGTTAACTCACTGAAGATGTTAAGTATAATAAAAATCAGTATATTAACCAGGTTAGACACACAGTCCAGCGGTGGACTGTGTGCAACACTAAACCACAGGTCCCGGGTTCGAGACCTGTTACGCACGCCGGTTCGATGATTAAAATCCTTTTTAAAAATAAATGAATTTTGAATAAATTAAAACAGTATATAAATATAATTAAAAACAGAAATATTTCGGGTTAGACACGTAGCTCAGTTGGCAGAGCTGCGTGCACGCGTACGGGAGGTCTCGGGTTCGAGCCTTACCCGGCGCATACTTGCACACTAGCGAACCGGTCAAACAGTCAACAGTCACAGTCACGGTCAACGGTCAATGGTCAACTCAAAAGTCAACATTTTTTTATATTTTTATTTATTTATTTAATTTAAAAATCAATTAAAAATACTTAAAAATAATGTTTTTAAAGTTAGAAAATAGCCTTACACTCACAAAAATATATCTAAAAATCCTATTAAAATTATTAATAAAATCCACTCATTTCCATACCTTTCGTTATTATTTAGGTTAGTTAATCCTCGTCGAACAACCCTCTAAACTCGTGCGCATTCATCATCTTCAACCGAACGCACCCAATGTGAGTGAATCTCTACAAATTCCCCGTTTTAATCACGTTTTTGGGGTGTATCATGTGTCTTATTATTTATTACATTTAAACTATTGTGCATCCATCATATTCATGATCAAATGTGTATTCAATATGTATCAATTGTTTGTGTGGTTAATGTTTAGATTAAATTTATCATTTTCAGTACATACATTATCATAGGCCGCCGCTCCCCATTACATATGAGCGTTGAGCTGTTCCCCATTACATATGAGCGTGAACTAGGCGTTGCCAACATACGATCGGCTCCGTTTGATTGAGCCTTGATCGCACAGACATTTATCATAGGCCGTCCGTTCCCAATTACCTATGAGCGTGAACGTGACATTGCCAACATATACAGTATCATTCATGTTATAAATTCATGCAAGTTGGTTTGTTGTTGTATGTTATTGTTTGTTATTGTTATTGTTATTGCATGATTATTCACGTTTGCTCACATATGATTATTGCACAATTTTCCATAATAAATATAACAAGAAATCAATAATAAATGTTTTCTAACAGGTTCACTCGCCAACTTATGTTGACCCAAAAACCCCTATTTTTACACATGATACAGGTGATCCAGCTGCAGCAGAAACATATAGGATGGCTTAGAAGAAAAAACCGTTTAGACTTTGGATTGTTTAGTTGATTATCTTTCTTTGTAATTGTATGAACATGTTTGGAATATTGAGGATGTAATTTTGAATTTAATAAATATGAAACATATTAGTAAATATCATGAGCTTTGGTGATAACCCAATTATGCCCCGACTCTTATTCCGCTACGGGTCGGGGTGTGACATCGCTGATGTAGATACGAGCTAACTTCTCGTTCTTGAAGTCCTCGCGAATCGGAATAAAGTGAGATGACTTTGTAAGACGATCGATTATTACCCATATGGTGTCATACCCACTGGAGGTGCGAGGTAACCCGGTAATGAAATCCATGGTTATGTTTTCCCACTTCCATACAGGTATTTCGGGTTGGACTAAAAGTCCTGAAGGTCTTTGATGTTCAGCTTTTACTTTGGAACAGGTAAGGCACTTGGAAACAAAAACAGCGATATCCTTTTTCATGCCAGGCCACCAATAGGTGTATCGTAGGTCTTGATACATCTTGTCGGCTCCTGGGTGTACAGAGTATCGTGTTTTGTGCGCCTCATTCATGAGGAAATCACGAAGGTTATCGCGATCAGGAATCCATATCGGTTTAAATAGTATAGAATACCGTCGGATTTGGTTTCGATTTTGAGTTCAGCTCCACATGACAGCTCATCGCGTATGTCATTTTCTGTTATAGAAACATGTTGAGCTGCCCGGATTCGATCTTTGATGTCGGTTATGATTTGCGAACATAGAAGACGAATGGAGTTCGCATAACCTTTTCGACTGAGCGCATCGGCCACCACGTTTGCCTTGCTAGGATGATACCGAATTTCACAGTCGTAGTCGTTGAGAAGTTTGACCCATCTTCGTTGCCTCATATTCAACTCTTTCTGGTTGAAGATATGTTGGAGAATCTTGTGGTCATTGTATATTTCACACTTGGTACCGTAGAGGTAATTTCTCCATATCTTGAGAGCGAACACAACGGCTCCAAGTTCCAGGTCCTGGGTGGTCTAATTCTTCTCGTGAACCTTGAGTTGCCTAGAGGCATAGGCTATCACTTTTCCTCTTTGCATCAGTACACAGCCTAGCCCTTGCCCTGATGCATCGCAATATACCACAAAGTCATCGCAACCCTCAGGGAGGGTGAGGATAGGTGCGTCACAAAGTTTTTGCTTTAGCGTTTGGAAGGCCTCCTCTTGCTTAGGTCCCCATATGAAGGGTTTTCCTTTATGAGTCAAGGCCGTGAGTGGTACAGTAATACGAGAAAAATTGGCAATGAAGCGTCGATAGTAACCAGCCAAACCAAGAAATGACCTAACTTCGGTAGGGGTACGTGGCGCTTGCCATTCTTGTATTGCCTTGATTTTTGAAGGATCGACATGAATTCCCTTGTCATTGACGACATGTCCAAGGAATTGTTCTTCACCTAACCAGAATTCGCATTTTGAGAACTTAGCGTAAAGCTTTTCATTCCTTAAGAGTGTAAGGATGAGTCGGAGGTGTCACTCATGATCGGATTTAGACTTGGAGTAAATAAGGATGTCATCGATGAAGACTATGACGAAACGGTCGAGGTAGGGTTTGCATACCCTATTCATTAAATCCATGAAGACAGCGGGGGCATTGGTTAAATCCATAACGAGTCCGGAAGGCGGTTTTTGGGATATCTTCTTCGTGCACTCTGAGCTGATGATAACCAGAACGAAGGTCAATTTTTGAAAAGCAGATGGCGCCTTGAAGTTGGTCTAGGAGGTCATCAATGCGAGGCAGTGGATAGCGATTTTTAACCGTTAACTTGTTGAGTTCTCTATAATCAATGCACATGCGAAACGTTCCATCTTTCTTCTTCACAAAAAGAACAGGTGCACCCCAAGGTGATGAGCTAGGACGTATGAATCCTTTGTCAGTCAGCTCTTGCAGTTGACTGGCCAGCTCTTGCATTTCGGATGGGGCTAACCTATAAGGAGATTTTGTGGCTGGTGTAGCGCCAGGTACAAGATCGATGCGAAATTCGACTTCCCTCACAGGAGGAAGTCCTGAAATGTCGTCGGGAAAGACTTGTGGGAATTCCTTCACAATTGGGATATCTTCGAGTTTCCTCTCCTTGTTTCCCTTCTTGACGACGTGAGTTAGGAATGCGACATAGTTCTTGCGGAGATATCTTCGGGCTTGAAGGCAGGACATTAATTTGAGTCCTTTCGAAGGGGTTTCCCCAAAAATACGTAGTGTCTGACCGTCTGCAAGAGGAATGCGAATGAATTTTTCGTGGCACACCACTTCAGCGTGATGCTGGCTGAGCCAGTCCATACCGATTATAACATCGAAACTTCCCAACTTCATAGGAATGAGGTCAATTGGAAAATCGTGATCGTTTAGGGTGAGAGTACAATTGTGTATAATAGAATTTAATGAAACGGGTTTTCCGTCAGCAACTTCCACCGTTAGAGATTCGATGAGATTAACACGAGGTTGGTCGAGGATAGGTTCAAATTCTAAGGACACAAAGCTCTTATCTGCACCAGTATCGAATAATATGGATGCATAACTATCATTGATGAGAAACGTACCGTTAACCACATTGTTGTCAGCCCTGGCTTGGTTGGCATTAATATTGAAAGCTCTCCCCCTGGCAGGTGGGGGAGCTTGATTAGCTTGGTTTACCGGGTTTGCGTGAGCTTGGGCATGGATGATGTTCACTAGACGTGGACATGTGTTCCTGAAGTGGTTTGGGTCCCCACAGTTGAAACAGGCTCGCATGGGTTGCATCATGGGGTAGTTGGGTTGGTAGTAAGGTTGGGCTACATGTTGTGCAGGTGGTAGAAGTAAGGGTTGTTGGGTTTGGCCCACTATCTGGTTTTGGGTTTGGGTTGGAGGTTGATTGCTGTTCATTCGTTGAAGGGTACGGCATGTTTGGATGGTGTGACCCGCACGGCCACAACTTGTGCAATGTTGGCAGGGATTTTCGGGAGGGTGATGGTATTGACAGCGGTTGCACTTTGGGTGTGGGCCAGTGTATGGCTTTTTGAATGGTGCGAACGGAGGAGCAACTTGGGTGATTGGTGCAACAGTGATAGGAGGGTTAGTTTGAGTGACAGCAAAATTCTTGCTATTTCGCTTCCTCTTACCAGCAAACTTCAAGGATGAGACGAGGTGGTTTGGAGTTGGGGTTTCAATGGGTGCTTTCTTCTTCTCATCTTTGAGTTTTCCGTTTCGAATGCGATTCTCAGTAAGTTCTGTAGCTAACTCCATTGAGGCTTCAAGTGTTGCAGGCGAAGTGCTTAAAACCGAATCTTGAATTTTCGAGGGGAGGCCTCGAATGTAGTGTTCAACTAAGCGGTACAAGGGGGTGAACAAATTTGGGATCATCTGGTTCAACTCGAGAAATCTCTTATTATATGAAGTGTGGTCTCCTTCCTTTTGTTTCAGTGCGTGGAATTCGTCTTCCAGCTTTTTGATTTCGCTTCTTGGACAGAAGCGTCTTGTCATGAGTTCCCTTAACTCTTCCCATGTTAAGGCCACAGCATCTTCAACTCCTCGCTTACCCTTTTCTTTGTTCCACCAGGTAAGGGCTACCCCAAACAGTCTTCCAGTCGCGTAACGTACCTTACGGTCCTCGGGACAATCGCAATTGAGGAAAGTGTTTTCCATTTCTTCAAACCAGTGAAGGAGGGCGGTAACACCTTCGGTCCCTTCATATTTTGGGGGATCGCAGGATTTGAAGTGTTCGTAGGTGCACTTGGGGGTTTTGGAAGGAGGGTTGGCGACGCTCTGGTCTTCTTGGTTGGGAGGGTTGATGGGATTAGCGGTGAGAGCTTGTTGAACTTGAAGCACGATATCAGGAAGTACTGCGGCCATTTGTTTAGCAATTTGTGTGGCCAAGCATTCGCTTGACTTTCCTGACTTTCTACCTCCACGTAGTTTCCTAGCCGACATCTACAGGAACATATATATGAAGATTGTGAGTTTAAGAATTTTCTAGGTGTCATGTGTCGTAAATAGAATGAAAAACAACATAACTGACAATAATTTAACTACATCCATAGGATGTCTTGGGTTTGCTCATGTTTGGGCCTCCAAATGTCCCCCATACCATTGCCTGTGTAGTCATGTGGGCCCCCATGACTATTGGGCTTGGTAGGATTCACATTGGTGTCGGCGGGTTAACACTCGCACCACCCGAATGAAAATCGTAAAATATGATTGCGAGATGTATGGTAGGAGGGTGTCCAGATGTAGACACAATGACAACTCAAAGTGGGGTTAGCTCACACGACGTTTGGTGTAGCATGCTTTGGCCTAATAGGTCCTTCGTACTCTCATCGTTAGTCCCCAGTTAGGCAAACTGGTCCTTTATTTTGGATTTATACGAATGCCAAGCCTAGACAGGACGTTCCGACTACCGGTACTCGTACACTTCCAGTTACTACATGCCCGTCATGAGAACTCACTTTGATGTGATTTGAAAAATACAAAAATCATTGTAAAAATCATGGAAATCGTGAGGTGTGTGCTCTCATGGATATGATATGTTATGAGGATATGATTTATGATGAGCATTGCATAATAACATGTATTTGCGAGCGTGCTTGCATAACATTGGGTGTGAAAATAAACATGAAACATATAAACATCATGAATTTTGCATGTAACGCATAAACAATTAAAATTTAATCAACTATAGTATAGGCTCTAAGGGTCTAATAACCTATCCTATATCCCTATAGTCACAAGCTCTGATACCAATCTGTCACACCTCGACCCGCAGCGGAATAAAAGTCGGGGCATAATTGGGTTATCACCAAAACTCATGATATTTACTAAGATGTTTCATATTTATTAAATTCAAATTACAAACTTAAATATCCAAAAACAAAATTCATACAATTACAAAGGAAAATGAAACTATAGATTTATTCCAGAGCATAAACTTGTTTATTCTTCTAGGCCATCCTAAGTGTTTCCTGTCTCGGCTGGATCACCTGTATCATGTGTAAAACGGGGGAGATTTTGGGTCAACAAAAGTTGGCGAGTGAACCTTGATAAAACATTTTAACTAATTTCTTGTTTTATTTATTAAAGAAAATTCGTGCATTAATCACAGGTGAGCAAACGTATATATGTAAACAATCACAAACCACTTTGGATGAGTATATGACATGAATGATGATGTATTTGAGATCACGGCTCAATCAAACGGAGCCGATCTAATGAGGCTACTGATGCTCAACCCGTATCCCACGGGGAACTGATGGGCCTAATGAAATGCGTGCACTGAAATGATAAATTTAATCTACATATAATTCACACAACAATCAATACACATTTGATCACGGATATGATGTATGCACAAGTGTTTAAATAAAATAAAAGAATAGTACGACACATGATACACCCCAAAACATGATTAAAACGGGGAAGTGGTAGAGATTCACTCACAGTTGGTGCGTTTCTTGATAATGATGAAGGCACACGAATTTATGATTCAACCGACGAGGGAAAACTAACCTAAATAATAACGAAATAATTCGATAAATAAATAAATTTTATTTGAGATTAATATTTTTAATTAGTGCTCTTAATGAGATTTTTAGATTTATTTTTATGAGTTTATTGCAAATTTTTAACCTTAGGAATCTTATTTTTTAAGTATTTTTAAATAATTTTTAAACTTAAATAAATAAAATAAGAAAACAGATTTTAAAAAAAAATGTTGACCTTGACAGGTCTGACCGGTCGGATTGCATGACATTCAGGCGGCGAGTGAGGTTCGAACTCGGGCCTCTCGTATACGTGCACGCAGCTCTACCAACTGAGCTACGTGTCTAACCCGAAATATTCTCTGTTTTAATTATATATATATACTAACTAACTTTAACCTTATTTAGTATTTATTAAAAATGATTTAATATGGCCGAAACCGGTTACAGAAACCGGAATCGAACTCGGATCTTCGGTTCGAGTGCACACAGCCCAACCAGTTGGGCTGTGTGTCTAATCTGTATATGCACTGGATTATATTAATTTTATATATATGCTGTGAATTGATCTGAATAAGTTTAAAAATGTTGGTTTTATTTCAGAAAGTCGGAAACATGTGTGATTCGAACCCGGGACGTGTGTTTTGTATTTGCACATAGTCCACCGCTGGACTGTGTGTCTAACCCGGTTAAATACCCGTTTTTATTTATATTAAAACACTAACTCAACTTCATCATTTTCACCATCAAAATCCCGACAATGATTCCGACTGAATAAACTGATTAGACAGTTTTGATTACTGTGTTGAGCTATTAATTTACTAAACAAGAGATAGCAAGGAGGTTTAGATGGTTATACCGGTTTTGAGAACTATGGTTTTCCGGTTTAGAAATTCCGGCGATATTCCGGCGAGTACGAAAATCTCCGGCAACGTGCTTTGAAAGGAATGAAGCTTCAGGAAGAGAGTGCGGTTCTGTGCGAAATGTTTACAAGGAGTTTGAGTGGGTATTTATAAGGGGGACAGGCCGATTGGTTTCTAATTAGGGGTCAAGATTAGCGGTCAATGATTTCCAACGATTTTGAGTAAAATTGAGTGTTAAGCAACGGTTATAACTGATGTCGAAATCCGTTTACGCGTTTCAGTCAAGGGAAAATAGCCACATTTGCGGAGTTTCGGTTTTTCCAGCGATTGCGAGTTCTGGGCGCGCTGATTTACAGGTTTTGACTTTCTTTGTTTTACCTTAAATGATATTTGTTTAAGTATTTATCACAAAAGATGTGTGTGGCGGAGTGGTGTGATTTGTGTGTGTTTATGCGGTAGACCCGGGTTCGAGACCCGGCTACCCTGTTTTGTTCTTTTATTTAATTTTATTATTATTATTTATTAATTATGGTTTTTAAACTCTAAAATAATTATTAATTATGTATTATTTAAAATAACCGGCACAATAAATACGCAACGAACTTATAACTGATCATTTGATTATAAAACGAAGCGGGTTTCGAAACCCGTTTTACGACGAATGTTACAGTTACTGTGCCTTTGACAAGCATCAGATCTTCTTGTGGATTCCACAGCATTCTTCTTCATTGTAGGCCAGTAATATCTTGTTCTGAGGATCCTTGAAAATAGTGCTCTGCCCCCAGTGTGATTTCCACAGTCTCCTTCATTTTTCTCCTTCAAGACTTCTTAGATCTCAGGATCCTCAATGCATCATAGATAGAGACCTGCAAGAGATATCTTATATAACATGTTATTTAATATGGTGATTGGGATACCTTAATCTTGAAGGCTTTAGGTTTTTCCCCTGTAGGAATTTCCCCTTTAAGGATATAAAATTGGAAGGATGCAGGATCCTGAATTTGACTGCACATCATTAATAGGTAAAATTGCAGTGTCCTCCACGATCTCCGTTGCTTCATTTTCGTCAATTGCAGGAGAAAAAACATGGATGATAGGTATCTTGACATCCTCTAGCATCTTTAGGGATGATCCAAGGTTAGCTAAAGCGTCTGCTTCTGCATTCTCTTCTTTAGGTACCTGTGTCAAACTGAAAAAAGCAACAGACTGGGGACAAGCCCAATACACTCGGGACAAGCCCAAATAAACTAGGGACAAGCCCAAATAAACTGGGGACAAGCCCAAATAGACTGGGGACAAGCCCAAAAGAATCTTCCAGTTTCCTGACTATCTCTAAATACTTGATTAGCTCTTCTCCTTTAACAGTATGTGAACCATTATAATAATTAGTAATTAATAATGAATCGACATACACTTGAAGATACCTGATCCTTTGCTTAGCTAAATACACTTGAAGATACCTGATCCATTATTGGCAGTTTGGAATTCAGATGCAATGGACTGGGGTATAATTTCCCCCTGTGGCGATTTTAGTAGTAAGCCTAGTCCAGTTCCCTTGACATTTGAAGCTCCATTTGTGAAGAGTGTCCAAGGATCCTTGGTCTTCTCAAGTTGTTAAACTTCTAATTCAGCTTCCCCTTGTAGTTCACTACTGAAATTAGCCACAAAATCTGCCAAACCCTGAGATTTGATGGCAGTCCTGGGTTCATACTTAATGTCATATGCACTAAGCTTAACTGCCCACTTTGCCATCGTGAAACAACTAAATATATGGATAATGGTTCTCCATCTTCTGATTTCATCAGGGCTGTTGCAGAGGATAAGTAATCCTTTAGGGTTTTGAGTGCAGCTTCATGCTTCCAAGCAAAGGTAGACCTTATTCCCTTTAAGAAGGATACCAGACCCTTCTCTATGCTATCCAGGATCCCAGATCCTATAAAAACTTTGGATTCAGGATCCATATGGTCAAGTAGTATGTCCTTGACATCTTGCTCCCTTGCCTCCATGACATTCCTTAGAGGATACTTTAGTTGCTATGTTTCCCTCGGTTTCCAAGCTGGCTTCATAGAAGACGTGTAGCAGTTCTTTGCCTCCTGTTGATCACTTTCTATTACACCACTCCCCATGGGGTTGGTAGCTTTACACCTTGATGGTATGTTGAGGGGACTGCCTTCGTCTCGCGTATCCAAGACCTGTCAAGAATAACATTGCAACAAGATAAGCAATCAATAACACAGAATTTCTGATTAGAGTTTACTCCCTCTATGTAGATCGGGAGTTTGATGTCCCCCAATGTATTTTTTGTTTCTCCACTGAATCCTACGAGCACCGACGATATTCGGACAACCTAGGATTCAGAAATATTCATTCTTTTGAGTACATCCAACTAGATTATGTTCACCGACCTTCCTCCATCAATAAGGATCCTACGAACAAAATGGTTAAAAATAAACAACATAATGACTAAACCGTCTTGATGAGGATCCTATATGTCAACGCGGTCATCCTCATCAAAGGATATCACTATCTACTGGGTTATAGTGATCGTTCGAAGAGGTCTCTCTCCATTCTCCATCTTTGTCTCCGTGGCGTGCCTTTTAGCTTCCTTAGTGCTTTACATCCATCAGTGAGGTGACCGAAATCCTTATGATGAGCACACCATTTCGACTTATCTATCCCCGACCATCTAGCCTTGTCACGTAAATTCTGCAAAGCATGGATTAGTTCAGTGTTATCAGCAAAAAAAACAATATATATGAGGATAATCTTCATCGTCTTCCTCTTGTTAATCCGCATGGACATTCTGATTGTCATGCTCGGAGTATTGCTTGGATCGATTATTCTTGTAAAAGGATCCTTAATTCTCCTGTTTTGAGGATCCTGACAACCTATCCTGGATCCTCTTGTCATCCTCTAAACGGATGAACCTTAGAGCCTTGTTCCTTACTTCATCAAAATTCCTGCAAGGTGTCATAACAAGATCATCATAGAATGGAGAATCTTTTAGTAATCCCATTTTAAAGGCTTCCACAGCAGTGGAAATATCTACTAGGGATTTCTAAGGATTCTCTACTAAATCTAGTGATGTAATCTCTAAGTGATTTATCACGTCCCTGAGTTATTCTATATAGATCACTAGTTAATCGTTCAAAGGTTCTACTACATGAAAACTGGTTATTGAACAAATTAACTAGATGAGAAAATGAAGTAATTGAGTAAGGAGGAAGACTTAGCAGCCATTTTAAAGCTGATTCATTGAATGTGGATCTGAAGCCTTTACACATACATGCTTCCTTTAACCTTTCAGGGACGGGGTTGATCTCCATCCTTTCTCTGTACTGAGCCACATGCTCTTCCGGATCAGTGGTACCATCATATAGCTTCATGTTGGGGGTTTGAAAGCGTTTTGGTAACTCAGCATTGCTTATGTGATGTGCAAAGCGAGATACTTTGTGGCTTCCATCTGGGATCTCAGGAATGGGTTTAACTTCTCCGGGAATGCTGGATATCATATCCTTGAGTTTTTGTAATTCCCTGGCTATGGCTTGGTTGATACCTGAATCCTGCATGTAAGTTAAGTTAGTATCGAACGATGTATTGAAATTGTTACCTCCCGATTGATTTGGAACTGGTATCCCAGGAGTATATCTAGGATAAGACATGTCTGGTGCAATCGTAGGACCATATGAAGCAATGGTCTGCATAGGAATGAAATCCCCTTCATGTACTTCGGAACTTCTGAATGGCTGACTCCTTGAGGATCCTTGATCCTGAGACGAGGATCCTTAATTCTGAAAGTAGGATCCTTGAGATGGAAACGTCTCCATATATCCTCCCGAACGGAAGAAGGATCCTTGATTCTGAGTTGTCTCCAATGATCCTTGCTGAAGGATAGAGGATCCTTGAGGCTGCATATTTGCTAGTGATCCTTGCTGAAGGATATAGGATCTTTGGGGTTGAGTCGTGGATCCTTTGGACTGCTGGATTGTTGATGATGGAGTAGCAAATCCAATGCTCTAGGCATGAGTGGAGATTGATTTTCCACTAGTCTCTTTTGCTTCTTTATTTCATCAATCTCACGAAGGATCCTCTGGTTGGTTTTCTCTTGTTGTTCCATGTAGCCTTTCATCTGCAAAATCAAAGTAAAAACATCACTGTTAGTAGTTGTAGATGAAGACACAACAGAGCTTTTTGATCATGTGAAGACAGATGATATCTTCTTCTGAGAATTTTCAGCATTCTTCTGGAATGCAGGGGGAATAGGAGGCAACGGTGCACTGGCTTGAGATGAGGTAACCGCCAGCATGGCATTTGAAGTTGATTTCCTTGAGAAGCCATGTGGTTGAAGAAAATGAACATAAATGAATGAAATGAACGAGATTTTCAGAATTGAAGCACTGATTGCCCCACGGTGGGCGCCAAACTATTTTGGTAAAAAATCACAACAAGGATAATGTAACCAAATCTGATTTTGTGAGGTTGAGTGCTTGTGTGACAAGTAATTGTCTGAACAAAGATGAAATATAAATGACGATGAACACGGAGATTTATACGAGGAAAAAGCCCTTGATCAATGAAGATCTCCGGCATAAAAAACCTCGGGTGATGGAAACTACCGATCACCAACTATATTGCATAAAAAGATTACAACTTCGGATGTTGATCAAGTGTGGTACACCGATTGTTTGGCTAAGTGTGTGATGAGAGCTCTGGTTTATGATAATTGCGAGAGTGTGTTCGTGAAGGTGAATTGTGAATTGTGTCTCTCCTAAAATCACTTGATCAACCCCTTTAAATAAGCTAACCACAGGTCCTATTTTCTAGGAAGATCATGCCCATGTTCACATGACAGTTACTTGGCCACCAAGTAGCATCTTAAATGTAATATTCCCGAGATTCTAGGTGAGATTTAGTCCACTACGTCCATTACCTGCGTATAAGCATTAAAAACGTGGATAATTGTTAGAAATCATAAGTAATATTAAGGATTCTTGATCCTCCGAGTTCCTGCCCCATCCGCTAAGGATAAGTGATCCAGGCAAAGCTTTAAGATACATGATCCATAACTATAAAAATCTATGCCCAAACATTTATGTTCTAACTTCTGAACATCAGGTCATTAACTAATTTAAACCTAACAATGATTAAATTGAAGATATATCAAAATATAACAAACACATCCATAAAATAGTCGTACATACAACTACAAAGTTAAAACTTCAAACATAGATCATAGAAACTATAAATAGTCAACAAGTCTAATGGCACAAAATATAAATAATCTCCAAACATGAGTCTTTCTCCAACTCGAACTAACTTGCATACATCAAATGAAGAAAATTTAATAAATAAAAATGTATTTTGATCGACATTTGATGCAATCATGGGGCTAAATACACTTAAATATCAAACTTACTATTTTGGGCTAATAAATTGTATATAGTTTACTAAACATTATTATTTTTATTTAATACCAAATTAAATTAACGGTTTATTTGGTTATACAAATAAACCGAATAAACCAAATAAAACAAAATGTGGATCCAAAATTATACTCAAAATTCGGTTGCGGTTAGAAACCAAACCAAATACCGAATTCGTTATTCGAATCGGTTTATTCGATTACGGCTAAGATACGGTTTATGGTTTTTATTTGGTTACGGTTTGTTTTCTAAACACCCCTAATGTAGTTTAGTTAATTATGTTCATCTAATCAGGTTATAGTAGTTGATTATATTTCCAACTTAAGAAAAAAGTTGTTTGATTACTTTTTGTTTAATTATTTAAATTTGTTTGTTTAGTAATAAAATTTAGTTATTAGTAGAAAGAAGTTATTTATATGTCCATTTGACAATAAAAATTGTATTATTACTTGTTTAATTAAGAGTAAATTGCCATTTTGGTCCTTGAGGTTTGGCCAGCTTTGTCACTTTAGTCCAAATTTCAAACCTTTTGCATCTAGGGCCCTGTGGTTTCGTTTTTGTTGTCATTTTAGTCTAAAAGTTAAATTTGGTCAGATTCCCAACTTAAACCCTGATTTTTTGTCTTTATCCTCAGGGGTATTTTAGTCATTTTAGATTATTATAACTCAATATTGATTAAAAATATTGATTATATAATGTTCTTTGACCTTATAAAAGCCTTATCATCCCCAAACCCAAACACAAACCCTAATTCATCCTCAGAGATAACCACCGCCACTGTAACATCTGCAGAGGTGAAATCCGTAGATCTTCATATTCTTCATCTTCATCGATCTGTTGTTCGTCTTCGTTTTCGCCAGATCTATCCTGAACTCGATCTACTTGATTCGGATTATTCTCATCTTCATTATCGTTATCATCATCATCGCTGACGTCATTGTTAGGACGTGGATTTTATGCCAAGGATCATCCATCCTGAGACTGAGCCTGGATCACGGATCCTTAACGGATAATGCAGGGAGTCTGAGGATCAAGGATCCTTACTAATGTTTATGTATTTAACAATTGTTCCATGTGCACTCAGTTTACATTTGCAGGTAATCGTGGACTAAGTCACCGAGGGAATGTCGGAGGAATATGCCATTTTTAGCACGTGCTTGCAGCTCATAACCGTTGAAGAAGGTCGTGGGAAGCTTGCACATTTAGCGGAAAGTTAGTTATTAGGATTATGGTTATCTTTTAATGGGGTATCAAGCTCATTTGAAAAACACTACCTTTTTATGCACAACAGCAGATACTCGAATTCTCTGATAAACATCGGCGAATACACACGCACTTTCACATTAGAAAATCATTGTGTCGAGCTTGTTATCATCCAAAGTTGTAATCTTTTTATGCAATATAGTTAGTGATCGGTAGTTTCTATCCCCCAAGGTTTTTTGTGTCGGAGATCAACTCTTGATCAAGGGCTTTTTCCTCGTACAAAAATCTAGTGTTCATTGCCATTTTCATTCGATTGTTGTTCATACATTTGTTCATTTAACCAAGCATCCAACCTCACAAAAATTAGATTTGGTTACATTATCCTTGTTGTGATTTTTGACCAAAACAGTTTGGCCCCATCGTGGGGCAATCGGTGCTTCAATGCTATAAATCTCATTCATTTCATTCATTTCTGTTCATTACCATCAACCACATGGCTTCTCAAGGAAAATCTACTTCAAGTGCCATGCCGGCGGTTACCTCATCTCAGACTAGCGCACCATTGCCTCCCATTCCCCCTGGACCGACGAGGAGTGTTGATAATGCTCAGAAGAAGCTAACACCAGTTTTCTCGAAGGCTTCTACTGTTTCATCCTCTACACCTACTAACAATGATCTGTCTACTTTGATTTTGCAGATGAAAGGATACATGGAATAGCAGGACAAAACTAACCCGAGGATCCTTCGTGAAATTGATGAAATCAAGAAACAAAAGAGATCAGCGGAGGATCACTCTCCATTGATGCCCAGGTCGTTGGATTTTGACACTCCAGCAACAACCATTCAGCATTCCAAGGCGTCTGGTATTCAGTATCAAGGATCCTCAGGATTACAGCATGGATCATTGGCAATGATGCAGCCACAAGCATCTCATTACCAGCCTTATAGATCCTTATTCCAGCCTCAGGGATCCTCATATCAGCATCAAGGATCCTACCTCAGTTCAGGAGGATACTTGGAGACGGTTCCACCTAAAGTATCCTACTTCCAGCATCAAGGATCCTCATCTCAGGTTCAAGGATCCATGGAATATCCTCCGAGACCTTCAGCACCCATGTATCCTGGACCCAACGTCTTTCAGGATCAAGGATCCTCAGGGAGTCAGCCATCCAGGAATTCTGAAGTTCACATAGGAGACTTCATTCCTATGCAGACTATTGCTTCATCTGGTCCAACTGTTGCACCTGAAACATCTACCTTTGGATATACTTCTGGCATACCGTTTTCGAATCAATCAGGAGGTAACAATGTCAAAACTCAATTGGTACTAACTATGGTTTCATGCAGGAAACAGGTATCAATTAGGCCATGGCCAGGGAGCTCCAGAAGCTTAAGGATATGATATCCAGTGGTTAAACCCATTCTTGAGATTCCGAATGGAAGTCATAAGGTGTCTCGTTTTGCACCTCCAATATGCACTGCTGAGATACCTAAGCGCTTTCAAACCCCCAACATGAAGCTCTATGATGGCACCACTGATCCTGAGGAACATGTGGCGCAGTATAGAGAAAGGATGGAGATCAACCCCATCCCCAAAAAGTTGAAGGAAGCCTGTCTTTGCAAGGGCTTCGGATCCACATTAACTGGATCAGCGTTGAAATGGCTGCTACGTCTTCCTCCTTACTCAATTACTTCATTTTCTCATCTAGTTAACTTGTTCAATAATCAATTCTCATGTAGTAGAACCTTTGAACGATTGACTAGTGATTTGTATAGAATAACCCAAGGCCGTGATGAATCACTTAGGGATTATATTACTAAAGAATCCATAGATATCCCTAAACTGGACATTGCTACTGTTGTGGAAGCATTTAAAATGGGTTTACTTAAGAACACCTCTTTCTATGATGACCTTGTTATGACACCTTGCATGAATTTAGATAAAATCAGAAATAGGGCTTTGAGATTCATCCGTTTAGAGGATGATAAGAGAATCCAGGAAAGATTGTCAGGATCCTCAAAGCAGGAGAAGCAAGGATCCTTCTTCAAGAATAACTGATCCAAACAGTATTCAAAGCATGACAACCAGAATGTGTATGCAGTTGAACAAGAGGAAGACGATGAGGATTATCCTCCAATTTCTGAATATTATTTTTCTGCTAATAATGTTGAACTAATACTGCTATGCAGAATTTAGGTGACAAGGCTAGATGGCCGAGGAAAACTGACAAGCCCGGGGCTACTAAGGATAAATCTAAGTGGTGTGCTTATCATGAGGATTTCGGTCATCTCACCGACGAGTGTATAACATTGAGGAAAGAAATAGGCTATCTTTTGAGCAAGGGATACCTGAAGGAGTTGCTTGGAAGGAAAAAATTAAGGATCCAGGATTCTAAAAAAATTCCTGAAAAGGCTCCTCCTCCACCAGCAGACACTCAAATCATAAATTTCATTTCCAGATGATCTCATATTTGTGGAACCTCATTTTCCGCAGCAAAGAGACATGCCAAAGAGTCGAAGATGGAGAATGGAGAAAGACCCATTCGAGCATCAATGTTAACTCAGCAGAAAGTGATATCCTTTGATGAGGATGATCGTGTAGACATACAGGATCCTCATCACAACGGTCTAGTCATTACTTTGTTTATTTCTAACCATTTTGTTCGCAGGATCCTCATTGATGGAGGAAGCTCAGTGAACGTAATCTAGCTAGATGTCCTCAAGAGAATAAATATTCCTGAATCCGAGATCATCGGTGCTCGTGGGATTCAGTGGAGAAACCAATAATACATTGGGGGACATCAAACTCCCGATTTATATAGAAGGGGTGAATTCAATCCAAAATTTTTGTGTAATAGATTGCTTATCTTGTTGTAATGTTATCCTGGGCAGGCCATGGATACATGATATGAAGGCAGTTCCCTCGACATATCATCAGTGTGTCAAGCTCCCAAGTACATGGGGAATAGTCAAGATAGACAGCGATCAGCAGGAGGCAAAGATTGTTACACTTCCTCAATGAAACCAGCTTCAAAGCCCAGGGAAACATAGAAATTAAAGTATCCTCCAAGAGACGTCATGGAGGCTAGAGAACCGGACGTCAAGGATATTCTGTTAGACCCTGAGGATCCTAAATCCAAAGTTTTTATAGGATCCGGGATCCTGGATGTCACACCCCGATTTCCACGTGTAACCCGGGGCCCGGTGGGGAATATTGTGACGTATGTTAATATCATCATAACCAAACAACACAGAATGGCACAACGGAAGTATTGGAATTAAAATATCATTACAAACCGAAATATTCAAGGTTCAAATATAACAACAATGGTTTGTAACGAAGATCCACAGGCGGATCGAAAATATACATAAAATGATAACAGACTCTACAGGCAAATCCTAAGGGCGCAACTCCTCGATATATGCCCCGCAGCTTCCGGCCTATTTCGTATTTGTACTCGTAACTTGATCTTTGAAAATACATCAGTTACACTGGTAAATACACTCAACCGACTCATTTTGAAAATCCTTTTTGAAAATGATTTTAGGCGCACAAGGCACATTTTCTTAAATAACTTGGGATAGTACAAATGACCTTTTATACAGATTTACATACTGACTTTTACATATGGGGCCTAGTACAGAAACCGAGACATGATCGACTGACACACCACTCTGAACTTTCACACGGAAAGCAGATAGAAATTACCCAGTGTATGCCTACACGCCATGCTATATTGTCGTGGCCACTACCAATTTAGTGAGCCAACGATATCCCGGACACGGTCAAGCCCACCCTCAATGTTTTAGTTCCAGTCAAAACAGATCAAAACCGGGTTATGTAAGATTTCAGTTAATTATCACAACTGGATAAAACATTATCCCATACCCGACCAAGCGGTAGTAGTCTACCGTATCCCAAGCCCGTATAGAGAAAATAAGTTAAGAGTATTTACCTGAAGTTAAGTCTTGTAAAGTCAGAACTCAGCCGCAGATCAGAAATAAGCACAGGTACAATTTACCGGAAGGCGTTTAGTCTGGGAGTGATGGTAATTATTAACCAATATTAGAATGCTAACGGTTTTTAATGAAGTCTTAGACTTGAACCGGTTAGACTTACGTTAAAACAATACGGTACGATACGGTAGATTAAGCGATGATCGTAATAGAATGTAGTTTAAACCCGACAAGTACTAAGACTTTTATAATATGGGAAAACTATTTACATTCTGGAATTTGAGATAAAATGATAAAGTTAAACCTGTTTTGGTTAAATTACGTAAATTAGTTACATAAGCTTAACCGTGCAGATATAAGCGATACCGAGTAACCGGATGAGTCATGAACGAGTTTCATATGCCAATATACTTTAAAAAAGTTATAATATCAGTAGGAGATCAACTTGTATGTCCGTTATGGTGTTAAAATCAATTAATGCCTCAAAAGGGCGTTTTGGTCATTTAGCAACGTATAAAAGGAACTTCCGTATAATCTGATGTTACAGCCATAAACATTATGTGAAAATACTTTATTTATGATATAATATCAGTAGGCTATCGGATATATGTGTGTTTTATAGTTTAAGACAACACGATGCTTATTTGGGATTCTGAGTTTATATTATGTACCTACTGTAGAATACTTTAAATGAATTATAAAATCAGTAGGTAACAAGTCTTGGTTGGTAAACCATACTATGCGCCGAAAAGGCGTAAAAGTCGTTAAATGATGATATTTGCGATATTTTGTGAAAACTGATGTTATGAACATGTTTAAATAATTAAAATATGTTATTTAGTATAAAATATCAGTAAAAAAGGTTTCATGTGAAAAATCATGATTAAAAACTATTTTAAGTGTCGTAAGGGCATTATCGTCAATTTAAGAGCGTAATACAAGAACTTGTGCATAAACTCAGCTTATAAACTGATTTGATATCCCAAAATATCCTAATTATGATATTACATCAGTAGGCAATAAGTTTGGTATGAAAATTTATGATTAAAACCGTTCTACGCGCCAAAGGGCTTTACGGTCACTTTAAAGCTTTATTTACGATATATTACGAAAATCAGTTTATGGTCAGATTTGTAACATCAAAATATGTTAAACATGTTAGCATATCAGTAACTAAATCATTTGCAAGTTTATTGGCTTTTAAAACCTTATTTTTAAATAAAATGGCGAAATAGTCAAAGTATGGCATATTTGCGGAAACTCGCATAAAACTCGGATAATTATTATTATCATGTAATATAACCTCAGAGGGTTATGCTACATCATAATATGATCATAACGAGACCTTAAATCAGTAACATACTAATCTAATTCGATTCATAATCGGAAGTCAACGCAGAAGTCAAACTTCACGACTTTCGGTTGCGAATCGATCCTTAAACTGAAATTGACGAGCCGAACTTATTTACACATGTTCTAATATTTATTACTAAGTTGTTTATGTGTTAAAAGATATTTTAGAAAGCCCTTAAACTCATTTTATGAATATTTCTAAAATCTGACCCGTTGACTTTTAAAAATATATATTTTTGACTCGTCAATTGATCTAGCAAACGTGGTAATTAGGATGTGCCCTTTTGAGGGATTAACACCTACCTATTTACGATCACATAGCCACATTCGGATTGATCCATGGCTGGACCATAATGGTCTTAGCTCAAAGCCAAGGCGTTTTTACGTCAAGACTTTGACTTTAGCCTAGATCCTAATGAAATAACTTAGCATGAAGATGGAACACTTACACAAGGTCCAAAGGTTGCTAAGAACTCAGAGGAATGCTTTAAAATGGTCAGGAGCTTCACTTGGTGAACTTGTTGAGATAGGATGATGAAGAACATGTTACAACACCCAAGGAAGCAAGTTATAATAGTCATTTGAGGAGCTTGGAGGTAATGTCAGGTGTTGGGACATGATTTCAGATGTTTACAAGTGTTTTTGAGGTGTTAAAAGTAGAATAAGTGTGGCAAATCTCGTGCTAGGTGTCAAAATTTGCGAAGTGGTGGCCAAGAAATGCAGCTGGAAGCTGCCAGTCAACTTTCTGCTAAAACAGGGGCATCGCCGTACGCTACGGGTACCCCTTAGGGCATCGCGCTACGCCACGGCCCCCCAGTACTAAAATTTCAAAAATGGCAGAACATGCCCCAACACAAGATTTTGATGATTTTTGACGATTTTAACACCCGTTAGCCCAATACCTAGGCTTTATAAGGATGTTAAAGCATAGGGTCCGAAAATATCCCGGATGTCGGTTCATTCGGTTGTACAGTTGCGCGTTCGCTAAAATGCGTAAAACGCTTAAACGGACACAAAAACGATCGAAATTTCGCAACGATGGACATCCTTGCATCCTTATCAATAAAACACAATATTTTATTGAATGTACACATTTAAATTTACATATAGGGCCTATATTCAAGAATACGAGAATTCGGTAAGTTTCCGCAGTTTGTCAGGAACAGTCCCTGGACTTTCAAACTTGCGTGAAATGTTATAATAAGTGTGTAAAGCCTTCATTGGCATATAACATAAGAGAATGAATAATATTATACGACTCTCGGTTCGTTAAAAGGTCACTCAGAGGCTTAGTTTGAGCATGTTGACACTTTTAGTCCCATAACTATCAATTTGTCGTTCAGAGGTTATAAAATAACATAACGAGGCATTTGGTCCCTCTCGTTTTAGCACGTGGCATACGAGGATTAGTGGGACACGTGTCGGAATTTTACTGGACGGGTTTTTATGAGGTGTTACATTCTCACCCCTTTAAAAGAAATCTCGCCCTCGAGATTTTATTCAAAGGTTAGAAGTATTATTGTCACATAGTGGACTCAATCCCATGCATACTAGAGATCTCTATAAGTATCCCCTTTGGCCTCTACAATAGGCACATGCTTTCTTTAAAGCTTTTTATCTTGTCTATCTTAAATCAATACCGGTTTTCCAACAAAACCATAGGCTTTCATTAATTTGCACATCTTTATGTGATATTGCTAGCAACTCATTGGCTAGTATTTTCCTTTAAATTGCATTCGTGAGACACATTGTCAATTGTGCTGAGCTCCTCAAGTAAATTAGCTTATAAGCTAAAGTCCCGACACATTCGATCATCTCGAATGGTCATATATATATATATATATATATATATATATAGGGCTTAATTTACCCTCCTAACTAAAACATACTACACCATTCTAGGGTGATGCCTACAATAAGACTTTGGCCCTTATTGGGAACTTATACGATTGCAACTCTTGTCAGCGTAGTTCTTCTGCCGTTCATTGACAGTTTTGAGATAGATCTTGGATTCGTATTATCCTATCCATGGTTCCCAAGACAATCTTAGGTCTTATTAGTTGGTTCCTTCCCACTTATGCCTAACAAACGAGTGTTTGATATTTTCTTCCATACACGGCTTCCAAGGGAGCAGCCTTGGTATTTATATAACAATTAATATATATAAGAGAACTTAACTAGTGTGAGATGGTTATTCCAACTACTATCTAATCAATCTTAAAGAAGTACCTAACCCTTATAGTTGGTCGAGCAAATCGTCGATCCTGGGCTAAGGTTAAATCTTGCGGTAATCAAATCTTGCGGTAATCTTGCGGTAATCAATCTTAACGATTCCTGATCATCGCCTTGTTTAAATCTTGTGGTAATCAAAACATAACCGCATTAAACCGTCTTTCTTAATAATTGTAACATCCGTCAAAAACCGGGTTAACCAAACCCGCTTCGTTTATTAACCGAACAACCAGTTAAAAATTTAGTTGCGTATTTAATGCTCAAATTAATTTTAAACGATACATAATTAATAAGTATATTAGAATATAAAATTTATATTTGAAAATGTATTAAAAATAGTGAATTAAAAATAAAATGCTGAAGCCGGGTTTCGAACCCGGGTCAGCCGAGAATCATTCAAAGTCTTAACTCACATCCTTCCAACCGCTCCGCCACTTGTGATTTTTGTTTACATGTTGAAACAATTAATACATAAAATAAATCTGGAAATCAAACCCAGTTACACAGCGCGCCCAAATCCGCTCTCGCCGGAAATCCCGACGAAATCGTCAATCATTGACGTTATCTTTTGGCATAACGGATACAATTATAGCAGCGCCGGTTATAACTGAAAACTTTAAGGTCATTTATTCAAATCATCAAATCGTAACCGAATAACTTGAATTCAAAACCGGAAATACAATTAAAACTAAGATATACTTTATTCATCAGTGAGCTCGCGAGTTTATCAAAATTACACTCTTCTTTTCGCTCAGAAAACCTCGCCGCAGTCGCCGGAATTCTCTGTAAAGTAACCGGAAATTATCGCCGGAAAACCGAATTCATTCCATCCTTTCTTCTTACTCTAAAATAAGATCTTAGAGCTCATACTGACATCACCCACACTCACCTTAAACCTCTGAAGAATCTCTGTCGAAAGAAATTTCACTCGCCGGAATTCTCTGCAAGTCGCCGGAAAACCGGGACTTTCATCTACACGGTAAATACCTCGACTTTTCTGTTTCATTCTATTATTAGACAAATTCTAACATCACTCCATCACCCAGAATCAACCTCAGACGACATTGCCGGATTTTCTGTTTTCGCCGGAAAACTTCTGGAATTTTCGGAAACTCGCTGTTAACCGATAAGATCATTCAAACCTACTGATAATTGTTACTCAGTAGTTCAATTTCACATCTAATCCCTCCAAACTGTTAATTTATCCTAACAGCCGAAGGTCACCAAAACAGAGCCGACGAATCGTTGCCGGATTTCTGAAGAAGACAATCTGTTCGGTACTTTCTTTCCCCAAACCCTTCTGTTCAATACTTTTCAATTGTTCATATTATTCGTTAACCGAATTAGTCAAGTAACAGCATGGTTAACCGTTGTCTGTGTTTTGAACGAAGAAGATGAAGTTCTAGTATGATTATAAGATTAATTAAAATCGGTATTATAAACCGGTTAGACACACAGTCCAGCGGTGGACTGTGTGCAAACAATACGCATACGTCCCGAGTTCGATCCTTGACACACGCACCTTCGCTGTAATAAAATGTCCTTTTTTTTAAACTGAACCGGATCCACAACAGTAAGATGTTAAGTATAATAAAAACCAGAATATTTACCAAGTTAGACACACAGTCCAGCAGTGGACTGTGTGCCAAACTAAACCACAGGTCCCGGGTTCGAGACCTGTGGAGAGCACCGAGTCGATACATTAAATCCTTTTTAAAATAAATGATTTTCGGATTAGCTTAATTAGTGTATAAATATAATTAAAAACAGAAATATTTCGGGTTAGACACGTAGCTCAGTTGGTAGAGCTGCATGCAAGCGTACGGGAGGTCTCGGGTTCGAGTCCTGCCCGGCGCATACATACACACAATAGAACCGGTCAAACAGTCAACAGTCACAGTCAAACAGTCAACGCTTATGGTCAATGGTCAAAAGTCAACATTTTTTTATTTTTATTTATTTATTTAAATTAAAAAATCAATTAAAAATACTTAAAAATAACATTTCTAAAGTTAGAAAATAGCCTTAAACTCACAAAAATATATCCAAAAATCCTACTAAAATTGATTAATAAAATCCGTTTATTTACCTTACTTTTTCGTTATTAATTAGGTTAGTTTTTCCTCGTCGATCAATCCTCTAAACTCGTGCGCATTCAACATCATCAACCGAACGCACCCAATGTGAGTGAATCTTACAACTCCCCTTTTTATTACACGTTTTGGGGTGTATCATGTGTCACTTAAACAAATTCGTTTATTCAAACTCGTGCCATACCATATTATGATTTAAACTTAGAATGTAAATATTGTTTGTAGTTATGTATTACATATTGTCAAGTTGTATGCAAATTATTTGTTAGGCCCATCAGTTCCTTGTGGGAGACGAGTTGAACAACGCGTGCCTTAAAACTCATTCATTAGGCCCATCAGTTCGTAGAACAACGCGTGCCTCAAAACTCATTCATTAGGCCCATCAGTTCCTCGTGGGAGACGAGTTGAACAACGCGTGCCTCAAAACAATCTATTATTGTATGTGTGTGCATTATTTAATATTAAGTGTTTTGTGAATAAGTTTACATCTATATTTACTCATATGTGGTTATGCACTTTATTTACAATCAATTCAATAAACTTGTTTAAATGTTTTTCATAGGATTCACTCGCCAACTTTTGTTGATCCAAAAACCATTTTTACACATGATACAGGTGAACAGGATGAAGCAAGGAAAACATAGGAAATGCCTTAGAAGAAAATAATGAAGTCTAGAAAGATGTGTAGAACATGTTGTAATTATGATTGTATGATCTCCTTTAAATTGTAATAATAAATATGAAACATTATAATAAATGTCATGAGCTTTGATGAAACCCAATCATGCCCCGATCACCTTTTTCCGCTGCGGGTCGGGGTGTGACAATAATCAACATCAGAGCTTCCAAAGTGACGAGCTAGGCTGTACAAGCCTTTCTTCAAAACTTCATTCAATTGGGACTCAGCTATTCTTTTCTTTTTCCGTTGATGTTAATTGATATGGAGCTTTTTGCAACTGGTCCAGCTCCTAGTATGATGTCAAATTTTAACTCCACTTGCCTCTCAGGAGGTAAATCGTGTAGTCTTTAGAGAAGATACTGAAATAAACAGAATTGATATATAGTTTAAATCTCAGCCTTTGGTTCATCTAACTCACTTGTGTCATCAAAATGACATATTCGCCCTTCGAATACTTGGATGCCTTGAGTGGGAACAACTACTCAAGCATCTTGATAAGGAATATCTCCTTGAATACCGTTTGCTAATTCTAGTACAATATGACTGTTGGAAGATCCTAGTGGTTCCATGCATTAAACCTTCATGTTGATCAGGCGTGAAAGCAATCTATGGGACACATTAAGATATTGCCAATTACCATATGGCGCTTTTATCAAACTAGTTTGGCATTCGTAGTCGATAGAAATTAGAGAGATTAATAAATAAATAAATAAATTTAAATAATAATAATAATGAAAATTCGTCGTACTTCAACCGAAGGAAGAGCATGACTGATTTTAGAGCATCCATAAAAAAGGAGCGATTTCTGTGGTTTTATTGGTAAGTTCTATCTTGTACTTAATATATGGGGTTCTCATGGATATATTAGAAGTTTGCTAGACTTATGGTTTATGAAAAACTTATTAGTGCCTGAATCAAAACAGAACTCATAGCAAACATAACCTTAATTAATGATAAGGAATGTACCTAATAGCTTGTTGATATTTACTGCCTACTACATTCGTCAGGAAAATATTCAGGCGGTTCCTTTCTTAGCCTCTCTAGGCTTAGCTGCACCGTCTTTGGCCACTTTGGGGCGCCTTTGTCGCCCAAGCTGAAGCAGACCTCATTCTTTATGTCCCTATATTCATGGGGACTGATGACCAGTTCTTTTTCAAATACCACATTGCTTTGGCTTTTGGTCTGTTCGACACTGTCCCCAGTGCCTTTTGTTGCAGGTCTTGCACATAGGCTTTTCATCCGACTCTTGCTGGTTCTTATTGAATCCAGACTTTCCCTTTTTCTTAGATTTTTGGAAGTTATCCTTCTCCCTTTCTCTTTTACCATCGGTCTCAGCTTTGACCGATTTCTGTCTCACTAAATCCTGAGTGAGAGTCAGAGCTAGGTCTACAGCAGACCTATACGTGCTGGGCTTTGAAGCCCTAACATTTCCCTTAATTTCTTGCGCTAAGCCACCAATAAAACGAGCAATTCTTTTTGGTTCAGGGGAAACTAGGTATGGCACTAACCTAGACAAGGAGTTGTAGTCGGTCACATATTTCTGACAATCTAAATTCTTTATTGCTAGAGATAAAAAAATCCGTCTCTATCTTTCCAACTCATGAGGTGGACAATATGTTTCTTTAATCAGATCCATAAACTTGGATCGATTCAAATTATACAAATACACCTTTCCAGCAGACTGTACCATAGTTTTCCACCATATTAGGGCATTTCCCTTAAATGGATGTGATACAAATTTCGCAATTTCTTTGTCAGCGCAACCACTGAACTCCACTACGGTTTCTATTCATTTAACCACCTAAGGGCTTTAACTACCCCTTCTTCCCCTTTGAAATCACGGGGCTTACAGGATACGAAATTCTTGTATGAACACCCATCCTTATTGGAACGCATCTTCTCATGATGCTCATGTCTCTCAGTCTTACTCCTCACATTTGAGGAGTGTATCTCACTATCCCTTGGATTCGATCGAGGTATAGACGAGTGTTTCGATAATTGTTTGAAGCGAGAAGCACCCGACTCCTGTTGCCTTGCCGTATAGGCATCATAGCCTTGTCAACCTCCATGGCAATTAAAGCTTGTAGATCATTTTTACTTATGACAATATTTGCATTTGCATTATCGTCGTTACGCTTGCCGTTGGCTCCATCAGAAGTTGCCATTGTAGCTACTTGGTACTAAACACCAACTTGTATTCTATTAGCTGGTCATTCGCATTTGATGACTTACTGAATCTATGCCATGGTATTATCAAACCATTTTGGCTCTAAGTTGGGTATATAAATCCCTTGCCTTTTGGATCAGTGTGCTCGAAGTCACAACTGTCAGGCTTTGGCATTTCAAATGAATGTCTAATAGCTATTTATATATAACCTAGGTATCAAAGGACCATCACAGGTGTTTAAAAGATCGGACATAGTCCTGAAATATTAGACAGTGGATTATAAAGTCACATTTGTCCTTGTCGTAACAACAATTTAAGTAGCTCGTAAGCTTGTCACAAAGGACTTAAAATATGGCACAATTGGCCTTTATTGTTAAATCATGGCCCGTAGGCACTACATCACAATGGATGTTTATAATACGATCATCGCACTGATGATATTTAATTGGATCACAATGATCACATAGGTTCGGACATAGTCCATGACCTAGATGGCTCGTGTGGTTCCTCAAGTCACACTGCCAGGAGGTTAATACCTTAAACATATTAACTTTTAGGACAATCTTAAAATGGTTTAAATAACTAGCCCAGATCGGGCAGACTAGTGAGGTTTAGAACGTAGTTCACCGCCTCTGGATAGAAGGGACTCCACAAAAGGGGTTTCTCAACCTTAACTATCAGGGTAGAAGACCATCTTAACTACCATTTCACCAATTATGTGACCTATTGCACTCGGCAGGTGTAAACCATTAAGAAGATCTTTGGATATGTTTCGCAGATCATAAATGTCGAATCAAATCGAGACGTTCGCACAAACAATGAGTATAACAAATACATATATAATAATGATAATGACTCCTAATCTTTCCATAATTCATTAGGAATTTACAATCACGCGTTAAACAGGACTTTTAATAATTAACTTGTCCATGCGGGGACTTAAAAACATCATAAGTCCACACAGGGACTAAAAGGAAATATATAAGTCCTTATAGGGACTATAAGAAATAACATGTCCACGAGGGACTTAAGTCGAAAGTTATGTGCACATGGGAACTATAATAAACAAATGTCCACACGGGGACTTAAATAGAAGGGACATGTGCACAATAAGGACTATAATAAACAAAAGTCCATTAAGGAATTATTTTCATTAAATGTCCGCACAGGGACTAATTAGAAGAGACATGTCCTCATAGGGACTCAAAGGAAAAAGAAATACAACTGATAGAAGAATTCTCTTGAGCCGCCATTGCTTAACTCCTGATATTTCTCTTTGTGGTTAATTACGTATGGTACTAACACTGAAGGTTAGTGGATAATATAAGTTTTCCAAATCAGGATCCGTTGTAGAAAAAGAATTCAAGGGTTCAAGGGTTAAGAATAAAATGGATCACGGATTTGTGTTTGGTAAGCATAATCCAAGTTTGGAATTCCAAGGACTCAGATGTAAGAAATATGGGTCATAAGTATCCATTGGTATTATCTTAGAAGTTGGAGACTCGGGGACCTCTGGTATGGACTTCACAGATACAAACTTCAAAAGTTGAGCCTCAGGGACCTTCGGTATGGACTTTGAAGTCTAGTTTAAGGTTTTAATAGGTTTGGGTTTAAGAAATAAGTTTATATAAAGTCTTTCCTCCAAACCGGTCGCATACTTAACTTAGCCGTGGTATGAAGCATAGTATTTTATGGCTTCGGATGAGAAGAATTTTCATTAATGGCTTCTTTTCTTGGCGACTTGTTTCTGAAATACATAAAATCGAAAGCAAGATTTATTTAACAGGGATTAGAGCATTCCTATGTCAAGTCTAGACTCATAAAGGTATAAGGAATATGCTACTGTGTCATTTGAGATTAAACACAAAAGGCTAGTGTTTAATTCACTCAAACGTTGGCTCTGATACCAACCTGTCACACCCCGATTTCCACGTGTAACCCGGTGAGCCCGGTGGGGAATATTGTGACGTATGTTAATATCATCATGACCAAACAACACAGAATAGCACAATGGAAGTAGTGGACTTAAAATATCATTACAAACCGAAATATTCAAAGTTCAAATATAACAACAATGGTTTGTAACGAAGATCTACAGGCGGATTGAAAATATACATAAAATGATAACAGACTCTACAGGCAAATCCTAAGAGCGCAACTCCTCGGTATATGCCCCGCAGCTTCCGGCCTATTTCGTATTTGTACCTGTAACTTGATCTTTGAAAATACGTCAGTTTACACTGGTAAATACACTCAATCGACTCATTTTGAAAATCCTTTTTAAAAATGGTTTTAGGCGCACAAGGAACATTTTCTTAAATAACTTGGGATAGTACAAATGACCTTGTACACAGATTTACATGCTGACTTTTACATATGGGGCCCAGTACAGAAACCGAGACATGATCGTGGCCACTACCAATTTAGTGTGCCAAGGATATCCCGGAAACAGTCAAGCCCACCCTCAATGTTTTAGTTTCAGTCAAAACATATCAAAACCGGGTTATGTAAGATTTCAGTTAATTATCACAACTGGATAAAACATTATCCCACACCCGACCAAGCGGTAGTAGTCTACCGTATCCCAATCCCGTATAGGGAAAATAGGTTAAGAGTATTTACCTGAAGTTAAGTCTTGTAAAGTCAGAACTCAGCCGCATATCAGAAATAAGCACAAGTACAATTTACCGGAAGGCGTTTAGTCTAGGAGTGATGGTAATTATTAACCAATGTTAGAATGCTAACGGTTCTTAATGAAGTCTTAGACTTGAACCGGTTAGACTTACGTTAAAACAATACGGTACGATACGCTAGATTAAGCGATGATCGAAATAGAATGTAGTTTAAACCTGACAAGTACTAAGACTTGTATAATATAGGAAAACTATTTACATTCTGGAATTTGAGATAAAATGATAAGGT
>CAMTDV010000030.1:103843806-103846480 GCA_947069175.1 Scalesia atractyloides | reverse complement strand
TTTAAATTTTAAAAGTTTTTTAAGTTTTTTTTTAAAAATTTTAAAGTTTAATTTTAAATTTTAAAAAGTTTAATTTTTAAAATTTAAATTTTAAAATTTTAAAATTTTAAAAAGTTAAAATTTTTTTAAATTTTAAAAGGTTTAAATTTTAAATTTTAAATTTTAAAATTTAAAGTTTTAAGTTTAAAAAATTTTAAAAGTTTAAATTTTAAATTTTAAATTTTTTAAAAGGTTTAAATTTTAAAGTTTGTTTTTTTTTTTTTAAAATTTTTTAAGTTTAAATTTTAAAGGGGTTTAAAAATTTTTAAAAAATTTTAAAAATTTTAATTTTTTAAAAATTTTTCTTTTAAATTTTTAAAAGTTTTTTTAAAGTTTAAATTTTAAATTTTTTAAAATTTTAAAAAATTTTAAATTTTCCCTTTTAAAGTTTTTAAATTTTTTAAAAGTTAAATTTTTTAAAGGGTTTTAAGTTTAAATTTAAAGTTTAAATTTTTTCCCAAAGGTTTAAAATTTTTAAAGTTTAATTTTTCATTTTAAAAGGGTTTAAAAGTTTAAATTTTAAAATTTTTAAAAAGTTTTTTTTAAAAAAGTTTCCTTTTAAAATTTTTAAAACCCGGTTAAAAGTTTAAAGGTTTTTTTAAAGTTTTTTTAAAGTTTAATTTTTAAGGGTTTAAAAATTTTTAAAAGGTTTAAATTTTAAAAAATTTTAAAAGGGGTTTTTAAAAAGTTTAATTTTAAAAGTTTTTTCCCCTTTTAAAGTTTAAAATTTTAAAAAATTTTAAAATTTAAAAAATTTTTTTAAATTTTAAATTTTTTAAATTTTTTAAAGTTTAAATTTTAAAAATTTTCCCCTTTTAAAAATTTTTAAAGGGGTTAAAAATTTTAAGTTTAAAGTTTAAATTTTTAATTTTTTAAAAATTTAAAATTTTTAAAATTTTTTTAAATTTAAAATTTTAAATTTTTTAAAAATTTTAAAGGGTTTTAAATTTTAAAATTTTAAAAATTTTAAAATTTTAAAAGTTTAACTTTTAAAAGTTTAAAGTTTAAATTTTAAAATTTTTAAATTTTAAAGTTTAAAGTTTTTTTTTTTTAAAATTTTTATTTTAAAAGGGTTTAAACCCCCAAATTTAAAAACATTTAAAGTTTTTTTAAAGTTTACTTTTTAAATTTAAAAATTTTTTAAAAGTTTAAATTTTTAATTTTAAATTTTAAAAGGGTTAAAATTTTAAAAATTTTGGTTTAAATTTTAAAAATTTTAAAGTTTAAATTTTAACTTTTAAATTTTTAAAATTTTAAATTTTAAAATTTTTTTAAATTTTTAAAAGGTTTACGTTTAATTTTAAAAGTTTTTTAAATTTTAAAATTTTAACATTTTAAATTTTAAAATTTTAAAAGGTTTAAATTTTAAAATTTTTTAAAAAGTTTAAATTTTAAAATTTTTAAAAGTTTAAGTTTAAAGTTTAAATTTTTAAAAGGGTTTTAAAGTTTAAATTTTAAAAGGGTTTAAATTTTTAAAAGTTTAAATTTTAAAATTTTAAAATTTAAAATTTTAAAAGTTTTAAATTTTAAAGGGGTTTAAAGTTTAACATTTTTAAATTTTTAATTTTTGTTTAAATTTTTTAAATTTAAAATTTTAAAATTTTAAATTTTAAAGGTTTAAAGGTTTAAATTTTTAATTTAAAGGTTTAAATTTAAAAAGTTTTTTTAAATTTTAAATTTTAAATTTTAAAAAAGTTTAAATTTTAAATTTTTTAAAATTTTTTAATTTTTTTTTTTTAAAATTTTAAAATTTAAAAATTTAAAGTTTAAATTTTAAAAGGGGTTTAAAATTTTTAAATTTTAAAATTTTAAATTTTTTAAAGTTTAATTTTTAAATTTTAAAAGGGGTTTTAAATTTAAATTTTAAGGGGTTTAAAATTTAAAAATTTTAAAAAATTTAAAAAAAAAATTTTTAAAATTTTAAAAATTTTTTAAACTTTTTTAAAGGTTTTTTTTAAAGTTTAAATTTAAATTTTAAAATTTTAAAATTTTTTTAAAAAAATTTAAATTTAAAATTTTTTTTAACAATTTTTTTTTTTTTTAAAATTTTTTAAATTTTTAAAAATTTAAAAAAAATTTAAATTTAAATTTTTTTTTAAATTTTTTAAAAAATTTAAAAATTTAAATTTAAATTTAAATTTTAATTAAAAAATTTCCCTTTTTAAAAATTTAAAATTTTTTAAAATTTTTTAAATTTTTTTCCTTTTTTTTAAAAAATTTTTTTTAAAAAATTTTAAATTTAAATTTTTAAAAATTTTTTATTTTAAATTTAAAATTTTTTTTTAAAAATTTTTTAAAAAATTTTAATTTAATTCCCCCTTTAAAATTTTAAATTTAAATTTAAAATTTAAAATTTAAAATTTTTTTTTTTAAATTTAAAATTTAAATTTAAAAATTTAAAAATTTAATTTTAAAAAATTTTAAAATTTAAATTTCCATTCACTTTTAAAAATTTTTTAAACCCCCCTTTTTTAAATTTTTTCCCAATTAAAAAAAAAAAATTTTTTTTTTTAAAAAATTTAATTTTAAAATTTTTAAAGAAAAAGTTAAATTTAAAAAATTTTAAAGTTTTTTAAATTTTTTAAAATTTTCCTTTTTAAATTTTTCCTTTTAAATTTTAAGTTTCCTTTTTTAA
>CAMTDV010000030.1:103833806-103841306 GCA_947069175.1 Scalesia atractyloides | reverse complement strand
TAAGCCCTAACCCTAAGCCCTAAGCCCTAACCAAGCCCTAAGCCTAAGCCCTAACCCCCTAAGCCCTAAGCCCTAACCCTAAGCCCTAAGCCTAAGCCCTATGCCCTAAGCCCTAACCCCCTAAGCCCTAACTAAGCCTAAGCCCAAAACCCCCTAACCCTAAGCCCTAAGCCCTAAGCCCTAACCCTAACCCTAACCCAAAGCCCTAAGCCTAACCCAAAACCCTAGCCCTAAGCCTAAGCCCTAAGCCCTAAGCCCTAAGCCCTAAGCCCTAGCCCTAAGACCTAAGCCCTAAAAGCCCAAAGCCCTACCCTTAAGCCCTAAGCCCTAGGGCCCTAAGCCCCCCAACCCAAAACCCCTAACCCCAAACCCTAACCCAAAACCCCTAAACCCAAAAACCCTAAACCTAACCCCAAACCCAAACCCTAACCCAAACCCAAACCCTAACCAAAACCCTAACCAAACCCCAAACCCCTAAACCCCTAACCCTTTCCCCCAAAACCCCTAACCCCTAACCCCAAAACCCCTAACCCCAAACCCCCTTTAACCCTAACCCTTTAACCCCAAACCCCTAAACCTAAAACCCTTAAACCCTAAACCCTAAAAAACCCTAAACCTAAACCCTAAACCCTAAACCCTAAACCCTAACCCTAACCCTTTAAACCTAAACCCTAAACCCTAAACCCTAAACCAACCCAAACCCAAAACCCCCTAAACCTAACCCCTAACCCTACCCCTAACCCTACCCCAAAACCCTAACCCAAAAAAACCCTAACCCTAACCCAAAAACCCCTTTAACCCTAAACCCTAAACCCTATACCCTACCTACCCCTACCCTTAACCCATACCCCAAACCCCCAAACCCCCCAAACCCCCTAACCCTAACCTAACCTAAACCCTCAAACCCTAAACTAACCCTAAACCTACCATAAACCCTAAACCTTAAACCCTAAACCCCAAACCCAAACCCCAAACCCCAAACCCCTAACCCCAATACCCAAAACCCCAACCCCAAAACCCAAACCCCAACCCTAACCCCAAACCCCAAACCCCAACCCCAACCCCAAACCCATAAACCCAAACCCCAAAACCCCGAAACCCAAACCCTCAATACCCTATCCCAAACAACAAACCCCAAACCCCATACCCCAAACCCAAACCACAAACCCCAATACCCAAACCCCAAACACATAACCCCAAACCCCTAAAACCCAATACCCAACCAAAATAACACCCAACCCATACCAAATACACTACCCAATCCCCATACCCATCTTCCCCCAAACCCCTAATCCCCAAACCCAATCCCCTAACCCCAAACCCAACCAAACCCCAATCCCCCTTTAAAACACAATATCCCCGAACCCCGAGCCCCGAACAACTATACACGAACCCAAACCCCATACCAATGTAAACCAGGATATACCCACAAACCCTGAACCATGTCCCGGTTCCCTGAAACCCGGTTACCTGATCCTGTACCCGGTTCCCTGATCCCGGTCACCCTGAACCTACGCCTTCGCCCTTCGCCCGATGCCACTTTGCCCGTATGACCGATTGCCATTTGCCCGTTGACAACGATTGCACGATGCCCGTTGCCCTAAGCCCGATGCCCGATGCCCGAAGCCAGTTGCACGTTGCTCATACGCAAGTTGACAGTTGCCAGCTTGGACGATGACCTTTGCCGATGCCGTAGACGTTGACACTTGCCAGTTGCAAGAAGCCCGTAGCCCGTTGCCGTTGCCCGTTGCAAGTTGCACCGTTGCCAGTTGCCGTTGCCAGTTGAAAGTTGAACAGTTGACGTTGAACGATTGAAAGTTGACAGTTGAAAGTAGACCGTTGACACGTTGCCAGTTGCACGTTGAAAGTTGCACGTTAGACAGTTGAAAGTTGAACGTTTCACAGGTTACAGGTTTACAGGTTTCATTTAAAGTTACAGTTTAAAGGTTAAAGTTTAACGTTTAACGTTAACGTTTAACTTTAAATTTAAAATTTAAAATTTAAAGTTAATTTAACGTTAAAGTTAAAAGTTTAATAGTTTCAAAGTTTAAAAGTTTAAAAGTTAAACGGTTTCAGAGAGTTCCAAAGTTAACAGTAAAGTCTATAAGTTAAAAGTTCTACGTTAACAGTTTCAAAAGTTTAAAGTTAAAGTTACAGTAACAGTTAAAGTTTACAGTTTATAAGTTAAAGGTTAAAGTTTAAAGTTTACGTTTAAAGTTTACCGTTTAAAGTTTAACGTTAAGTTTACAAGTTTTTTTAAAGTTTACACATGTTTAAAGTTTAAAGTTTCAAGTTTACATTTCCGTTTTCCAACCGTTTTACAGTTTCCAGTTACAAGTTTCAAGTGACCCGTTCCAAACCCAAACCCACCCAAACCCCAACCACCAAACCCCAACCCCCAAAACCCCCAACCCCCATCCCCCAAAACCCCAAAACCCCAACCCAACCCCAACCCCAAACCCCCAAACCCCAAAACCCCAAACCCAAACCCAAACCCCAAAACCCCCAAACCCCCAAACCCCAACCCCAAACCACAAACCCCCCCCACCCCCAAACCCAACCAAACCCAAACCCCAAAAACCCAAACCCAACCCCAACACCCCAACCCCAACCACCAAACCCAAACACCCAAACCACCCACACCCCCCACCCCACCCAAAACCCAAACCCCAACCCAAACCACCAAACCAAACCCCAAAACCCCAACCCCAAACCCCAACCCCAAACCCCCAAAACCCCCAAACCCCCAACCCCAAAAAAAACCCCCCAAACCCGTTGACAGTTGAACGTTGAAAGTTGAAGCAGTTGAAAGTTGACGTTGCAAGTTGCACGTTGCCGTTGCACGTTGCAGTTGAACGTTGCCCTTTGAAAGTTTGCCAGTTGCCAGTTGCCCGTTTACAGATATTAAAAGTTTTACCGTTTTAAAGTTTCCAGTTTTAAAGTTAAAGTTCTTCCATTTCAAGTAAAGTTGCAAGTTTAAACGTTCAATTTCCAAATTTAAGTTTCACCAATTTACAATTTAAAGTTAATTACCGTGTTCCCGGTTACAAGTTTACCGTTAAAGTAAAAGTTAAAGTTAATAGGGTTAAAAGTTCACGTTAAGACGTTTACCAAGTTAAAAGTTAAAAGTTAAAAGTTAAAGTTAAAAGTTAAAAGTTTAAAGTTTAAAGTTTAAAGTTTAAAGTTTACAGTTTCATAAGTTAACGTGTTAAAGTTTAAAGTTTTAAAGTGTCCAGTTTAAAGTTTAAAGTTTAAAGTTTCACGGCAGTTTCAAGTTTTAGTTTAAATTTACAGTTTAAAGGTTAAACGTTAACTGTTAAAGATATTAAGTTACAGTTAAAGTAAAAGTTTACAAGTTAGAAATGTTTAAAGTTGAAAGTTAAAGTTTTAAGTTTAAAGTTTTAAGTTTAAAAGTTTAAAGTTTAAAGTTTAAAGTACGGGTCAAGTAAAAGTTACAAAAGTTAACAGTTCAAAAGTTAAAAGTTAAAGTTATAAGTTCAACATAGGTAATCAGTTAAACGTTACAAAGGTTCCATTTAACTTTAAAATTTTACAATTTAAATTTCAATTTAAAAGTTTTAAAATTTTAAAATTTAAAATTTAAAATTTTAAAATTTAAAATTTAACATTTTTTAAAATTTAAGAGATTTAACATTTAAAATTAAATTTAAAATTTACACTTTAAAATTTCAAACCTTAACATTTTAAACATTTAAAATTTAAAATTTACAATTTCACGTTTAAACACAGTTTAAAAGTTTAAAGTTTTAAAGTTTAAAGATTTAACAGTTTAACGTTTAAGTTTCAAGTTTAACAGTTTAACGGTTAAAGTTTCAAGTTTAAGGTTTAAAGTTACAGTTAAAGTAAATAGTTAAATGTTTTAAGTTTCCCATGTTTCACGTTTAATGTTTAAAGTTTAAAGTTTTAAAGTTTAAAGGTTTAAAGTTTAAAGTTTTAAATGTTCATAGTTTACAGTTTACCGTTTAAAGTTTAAAGTTTAAAGTATTAAAGTTTCAAGTTTAAAGTTTAAGTTTAAAGTTTAAAGTTTAAAGTTAAAGTTTTAAAGTTTAAGTTTAAGTTTTAAAGGTTTAAAGGTTTCAAAGTCGTTTAAAGGCTTTTAAAGTTTAAAGGTTTGAACGTTTAAAGTTAAAGTTTTAAAGTTTCAAGTTTAAGTTTACAGTTTAAAGCTTTACAACGTTTTAAAGTTTAAAGTTTAAAGTTTAAAGTTTACAGGTTTACAGTTTAACATTTAAATTTTAAAGTTAAAGTTAAAAAATTTAAGTTAAATTTAAATTTGAAGTTTCAAATTTAAACTTTCAGTTAACACTTTCAGTTTAAAATTAAAGTTATATTTAAAGTTAATTTAAAATTTAAAATTTCAATTCTAAAATTTAAAATTTGAAAAATTAAAATTAAAATTTTAAAATTTTAAAAGTTAAAAGCTTAAAGTTAAAAGTTAAAAGTTAAGTAAAGCTGTAAAAGTAAAAATTAAAATTTAAAATTAACATGTTCAAGTTTACAAGTTTACAGTTTAATTTTAAAGGTTTAAAGTTCTAAGTTTAAAAGTTTTAAAGTTTAAAGTTTAAAGTTTAACGCGATTTAAAGTTTAAAGTTTAAAGTTAAAGTTTTAAGTATAAGTTTTAAAGTGTAAAGTTTAAAGTTTAACGTTTAAAGTTTAATGTTTTACAGTTTAGAATTAAACAGTTAAAAGTTAATAGTTAAAATGTTACAGATTTAAAAGTGAAAGTTTAAAAGTTCAAAGGTTAACAGTTTAAAAGTGTTAAAAGGTTAAAGTTAAAGAGCTTAAAATAGTTAAAAGTTAAAAGTTAACATTTACAATTTAAAATTTAATTTAAAATTTAAAACATTTCACTTTAACAATTTTAACTTTAAAATTTAAACTTTAAATTTAAATTTTTAAAATTTAAAATTTACAATTTAAAACTGTATTAAAATTTAAAATTTTAAAATTTAAATTTCCAAATTTAAATTTTAACATTTAAAATTTAAAATTTCAAATTTAAAACATTGAAAAATTAACTCAATTTCCAATTTCAAGTTTACAGTTAAAGTTAACAGTTTACACGGTTTAACAGTTTAAAGTTTAAGTTTCAGTTTAACGGGTTTAACGTTTAAAGTTTTCACGTTTAACAGTTTACGTTTAAGTTTAAAGTTTAAGTTTAAGTTTTAAAGTTTAAAGTTTTAAATTTTTAAAGTTTACAGCTTTAAAGTTTACAGTTAAAGTTATCAAGTTTAAAGTTGAAAGTTTCAAGTTTCAAGTTTAAAGTTTAAAGTTTAAAGTTAAAGTTTTTTAAAGTTTACAAGTTTAAGTTTAAAGTTTAAACGGTTTACAGGTTTTAAAGTTTAACGTTTAAAGGTTTAAAGTTTAAAGTTTACAGTGTTTAACGTTTCAAGTTTAAAGTTTAAAGGGTTTACCGTTTTAACGTTTAACGTTTAAAGTTTAAAGTTTTAAAGGTTTAAAGTTTACAGTTTAAAGTATCACAGTTTTAAAGTTTTAAAGTTTACGTTTAAAGTTTCACGTTTTTAACGGTTGGAACGTATTAAGTTTAAAAGTTTTTAAAGTTTAAAGTTTAAAGTTTTAAAGTTTACAGGGTTTAAAGTTTCACGTTTACAGTTTACGTTTAAAGTTTAAGTTTAAAGTTTTAAAGGTTTAAGTTTCAAGTTTACGTTTCAAATGTTTTAAAGTTTTAAAGTTTCAAGTTTAAAGGTTTAAAGTTTTAAAGTTTCACAAGTTTAAAAGTTTAAAGTTTAAAATTTTCAAATTTTAAGTTTAACGTTAAACTTTACCAATTTAAGTTAACAATTTCCATTTAAGTTAAAATTTAAAATTTCAGTTACATTAAAGTTAAATTTAAATTAAAATTTTAAAGTGGTTCAAATTTAAGTTAACATTTCAAATTTAAAATTTTTGATTTACACCCTTAACAATTAAACACTTTCCATTTTAAAATTTCAAAGTTAAAAGTTAACAAGTTAAAAGTTCAACAGTTAACAAGGTAAAAGGGATATTAAAAATTAAAACTTTTTAAAATAAAAATTTAAAGGTTAAAGTTTCAGTTAAGTTTTAAGTTTAAAGTTTAAAGTTTTAAAAGTCTTACAAGTTAACAGGTTTAAAGGTTCAAGTTTAAAGTTTTACAGTTTAAAGCTTTAAAGTTTTAAAGGTTTAAACGTTTCCAAGTTTTAAAGTTTAAAGTTTAAAGTTAAAGTTTTAAAGTTTAAAAGTATTACACAGTTTAAAAGTTAAAGTTTAAAAGTTAAAAAGTTCAACTGTTAAAAGTTTCAAAGTTAACAGGTTAAAAGGTTTAAAAGTTTCTAGTTTACTGAGTTTAAAGTGAAAATTAAAAGTTAAATTTAAATTTTAATTTAAATTTACATTTAAAATTTCACATTTACACTTTTAAATTTAAAATTTCCAATTTTCAACTTTTAAAATTTAAAATTTAAATAATAATTTCAAATTTAAATTTTGAAAATTTCACAAATTTCAAATTTCAATTTAAAACTTTCACAATTTCACAATTTCCAATTTAAAATTTAAAATTTAAAACTATAACATTTCACATTTACAATTTACAAATTTAAAATTTAAAATTAAAGACTTAAAGTTAGTTTAAAGTTTACAGTTTACGTTTTAAAGTTTACAGTTTAAAGTTTACAGTTTAAAGTTTAAAGTTTTAACAGTTTTAAAGTTTAAAGTTGAAGTTTAAAGTTTAAAGTTTAAAGTTACAGTTTAAAGGTTTAACCGTTTATAAATTTTAAAGTTTATAGTTTAAAGTTTAACGTTTCAAGTTTAAAGGTTAAAGTTTAACGTTTAAGTTTTAAAGTTTAAGTTTAAGTTTAACGTTTAAAGTTTAAGTGTTACAGTTTAAAGTTTAGAAGTTTAAAGTTAAGTTCAAGTTAAAGTTAAAGTTTCAAGTTTACAGGTTTAAGAGTTTCAAGTTTAAGGTTTAAAGATTAGGTTTAAAGTCTTTTCAAGTTTAAAGTTTAAAGTTTAAGGTTAAGTTTACCAGTTCTAAAATTTAAAGTTTCAAGTTTCACGTTTTAAAGTTTACAGTTTTACAGTTTTTAATACGTTTCCAGTTTTCAAGTTTTAAAGTTTCCAGTTTTTCAAATGTTTAAAGTTTACAAGTTTAAAGATTTAAAGTGTCAAAGTTTAAAGTTTCAAGTTTTAAAGTTTAAAGTTTTAAAGTTTCCAGTTTTAAAGTTTAAAGTTTACAAGTTTAAAGTTTCAAGTTTACGAATGTTTCCTTTTAAAGTTTAAACGTTTCAAGGTTTAAAGTTTCCCGTTTCAACGTTTTACACGTTTACAAGTTTTAACAGTTTAAAAGTTTAAAGTTTCCTAGGTTTAAAGTTTACCAGTTTACGTTTCAAGTTTAATAGTTTCACGTTTCCAGTTCCCTTTAAACATTTACAATTAAACTTTGAAAACTTAAACATTTAACAGTTACAGTTAAAAGTTAAAGTTTACCGTAAGTTCAC